>VZZY01018541.1:61339-123455 GCA_013400335.1 Eurystomus gularis | reverse complement strand
AGGTGGGCGAGGTTCTGCCTCTGAAACCTGAAACCTATAAGAAAAACCAAACATTCTACTAGGTTGTGACTCATTCACAGGTCAACTCCAACTTGGGGCCCACAATTTCAATAGGATAGGGAATCCTCTGTATAATTTGTCCTGTCTGCCTGTTGAGCCTGTCCCAGTGAAGGTAGGATGCAGTTTCAGTAATCTTTCTCTCTCTCACACTCCCTGATACACTTCAATCTACTCACCTCTCCCTGGAGCTGTCACTAAGCAGAGGAGTTCCTGTACCTGGGTGTACCTCCCACAGGTGTGCTCTCTGCTGCTGTTCTGTACTGGTGTAAGAGCAGGGCACATCCTTCAGACAGAGGCCTGGGTGGCTGCATGTTCCCACTACAGCTCTGTCTGGGCAACTGCATCAGTTGTGCTGCGTGCAGAGCTTAGGTAACTAAGCAGAGGAGTTCCTGTGGATGCTATGGCTTTCTTTGGTGTGGGTACCATTGCTCCTTGGTCAAGCTGGCAGAGCTTCATTACCCTTCCTGTGCATTCACGAAGGTTGTGAATGTGAGAGATATTAATCTTATTCTTGCAAACTTTGGGGTTTGTTCTAGTTACATTTCTGCAATTTTATAAAATACACTCACAATACATGAAAAAGATAACAAGGACTATATTACCTAGTTTCCATTTAATTTTCTTTTTGGCCTCTCCGTTATCTAAACTCCACTCCTAAACTATGTAGAGATATACACATGAAAAATTTAGCAAACTCTAATGTCTCACATACCACTGGAAAATTATTTGGCTCCACTAACATTTATCGGTCAATTAAGGAACATAGTGTTTTATAAATAAAATCCTTGGCTTACTAAGTTACCCATGTTGGTTCAGAGACAGAAGGAAAAAATGCTGTGATGCACTTGAGCAGCATAAAAATGTAGCTAGAGTCCCGAAAAAGACAGTATGTTTATGTTGTGGAAGTAAGTGATTGCTTTTGATCATATTAAATGTTTTGATCATCTAAGTCATCTTGTCACTTCATAAAATGAAGGAGAGCACTTGCTCGGTTTTCCTTAGATGGCACTCTACAAAAATGAGTGGTTTGATAGCTACACTCAAAAGCACAAGCTATTGCAGTAATGGATAACCTTGAGAATTTCTATTATTTATTTTAGCATTTGCAAAGATACAACCCAACTCAGTGTTCTAGCAGCCAACTAATTGGTTAGCCTGAATCACAGTACGAACTCAAAATTCAGCTTTACATACAGTGATACTGAATGTTTGCAATTCTGTTTTATGGGATCAAGAATAAGGAAAAGTTATTTATAAGGTAAAGTTTAGATTGTCGTTAAAGGTGCAGGTGTATTTTGTGGGATTCTAAGATACTTGTTATCTAATTCAAGACCCTCAGTTAAAGGATGACAGAAGCTTTTTCATATAGGCCTAGCAAAGGCACCTTTTTTAATATTTGTATTCTAAATTGCTTATGATGACAAAAATAGTGATATTTTCATGTCTTACCTGCTGACTTTCCCAATTTAGTGTTGTTTCCTTATCATCTCTGTCCTTTCTGTCGTTTACCTAAACCAAATACCATTGCTCCTAATATGTTTCCCTTCCTTATTGGTAACAGGATTGGCAGTATTTTTTTAAATTTTTTTCTTCCTAAAGAAAACAGTGGCAAGGAGAAGCTTCTAGAGCAAGATCATGATTCTCTCTCATAAGCATGAAGACACTAAAGCAGCACACAATCAGCAGTCTTTTGATGTCCAAGTTCCTGTTCTGCAGAAGCACAGAATCAAACTGAAAAGTGCTATGAGTCCTGTTTTGCTTTCCAGTTTTGGCGTTATGTGACACTCCCCTCTCATCTTTCATTCTTTTCCCACTCATTTTGCATATTAGTAACTAAAATTAATTTGACACTTCTTGCACTTAGACAATGACATCCAGGATACGGTCACATCCAAGTTAAACAAACAAAAGAAAAAACCCCAAACAAGGAGGGTGGGTATCATGGGATAACCCCAGCTGGCAGTCAAGCACCACACAGCCACTTGTTTACTCACCCTCAGCAGGATGGGGGAAAGAATCAGAAAAGTGACACAAGATGTGTGTTGAAATAAAGACAGTTCAATGGGTAAAATAAAAGCCACACGCACAAGAAAAGCCAAACAAGGAATTAATTCACCACTTCCCATGAGCAGGCAGGTGTTCAGCCATCTCCAGGAAAGCAGGACTACATCACATGTAATAGTTACTTGGGAAGACAAAAGCCATCACTCCAAACATCTTCCTCTTCCTTCTTTTCCCCCCAGCTTTGTATGCTAAGCATGACATCATATGGTATGATGCCAGCTGAGCATGGTATGTAGCCGGTTGGGCTACCAGCTGGGTCCCTTCCAACTTCTTATGCACTCACAGCCTACTCACTGGCAGGACAGTGTGAGAAGCAGAGAAGGCCTTGACTCTGTATAAGCACTGCTCATCAGTGACCAAAACATCCCTGTGTTACCAACACTGTTTTCAGAACAACTCCAAAACTTAACCCCATAGTAGCTACTTGAATAAAATTAACTCTATCCCAGTGAAAATCAGCACAGGAGGAATCCTCTAAAACCTTGTAAATCAGCTCTTTCAAATAATAGAGTTCATATATTAGCCCCTTAGAGGCACCAGGAATTTTACAGATTGCACTTGAACATACCCAGATCAACAGGTCCAGTAACTACAGTGATACTGGGATGTACTGAGAAAAATAGCTGGTCTGTCAGTGAAAGAACAGACACTTAGACACTACAAACACCCAGAAACAACGGTGGGATGTGGAAACTTAACTCAGTATTGTGGTTCTTCTGTTTTGTAATGGCAGCTCAGCTCCTCAGTTATCTACAAATTACATCTTCATTTTATGTCAGACTCACTTCTAGAAGGGACCTTATGGCATGAAGAGAGCTGTGAAAAAGAATCTCATAGTAGGTTGGTCTATACAGTTGACAGTACAGGTGTACACAGGAGGTCACATTAATAGGTAGTGTAACTCTAAACTTTCTTCTTTGATATGAAAATTAAAATCTATAAACTTGGACTTGCATTCACCCAGAGGATATACAAGTCTATTTTAGGTTTGAATATCATCCAAGATTTACAGTACAATATATATTTATCTGAAGTTTTGTGAAACTAGTTGGAGGTCTCAATTTATGATTAGTATAAAAATCATTTTAATACATTATTGTATGTATGCAATCTTAGTGTCTCCTTGTAGTCTACTACAATTCAGTGCAGTAAAGAATGACACAGCTTTTTAGAGCTAATGAAAAAGATATAAATCCACCTGATTCCCAAATCAAAAAGGATCATCAGAGCTATTGCAAATTCTCTGCATAGAAAGTATTTTTAAAAAATATTATGTATGTTACATATTATATATTCATTCTGGAAAAAGGAAAGAAAAATATGACAAAAATTTCATAAAAAACATTTCTGTCACTATTGAAATAATTTTCAGAACAGCTTAATCATGCAAAGTAATATTATAAAATACATTAAAAAGGGAATTAAATAGAGTACTAAATTTCCATGGAACTGCAGAGGATATTTAGGCAGATAGAAGTAACATTGAAACTGATATTTGGCCAAGACACTGAGGTTATTTTAGAAGGTAGTCAGGGAACATTTTTGTAGGTTTAGGATGAATTATTTTCTCAACAACCCCAGGAAAAAGAATTGACCAGTCCTACTGTAATTAATTAGAATTCAATTCTTATCCAATAATTCAGGTGGCTAGATGTAATGGTATGTTTTTCATTATTATGTTCAACGGATAAAATGAAGACCATTCCAAGAGGATGCGGTTTAATATGCAGGGTACAAAAAGGAAGAGTTGTTCAGTAAACTGTAAATACTCTGAGGCATAAACCCATTACTTCTGTTGCAATGCAGAAAAATCTCACTAATTCACATTAATGACTCGGAGACCCACTGTAAATGACTGAAGTTTATTAGGAAACAAATGGTAAAAGTCTCATGGACTTACAATTACAGTTTGATTGGTGTCAAGGTAAATGAACAAGAAAAATACCAAGAATAATTAATTACAAAATATCTACTAGTCATCTTCATTGACAGTATTTGGGGGTATTTACATTTTGGGAAATGCACTATGCTGGTTACTGGTTTTCTGGTTACTTTTTATATTTTTTCTTTGTGTTTTTCTTGCTACAGAAGGAGGAAATAAACTATTCCATATCTTGGTAACTAAAAAAATTGTAACCCACAAGGTGTTTTCAAACTTTCATTAATTGCAAGCCCTTATCTGCTATCTGAAAATATCTGATAAACATTATAGAACACTGACTTCCTGTAAGGATGTTATTTGATTTTGTTTCTATTTTTGTCTGATACTCTGCTTGCCACCTTGGTCTGGAATTAAATATTTTAAATTATGTAGAAACTGGAGGTGTATAAATGAAAGGAACTAGTTAAAAATAAGTGGAAGAAGTAAAAATTACATGGACTAATGATATCACAAGAAGCACCAATAAAATGCACACAAAAAGATATATGGGCACTTAATTACTGGAAAACATCTACAATTTGTGTCCATTATCTCTGAAAGATGGAAAATTAGTTCTTACATAGAATTTCAAAAAAACAAAGTTGTTTATATGCATTCTAATAAGTAGCTCTTCCACATCAGTGGATTTCTAAAGACTACTTCTGTGAGAAGCTCCAACTTCTGATTCCAGGCAACTGTACTGTGGGTTTCTTTTCATTTAAACTAACTGCAAAACAAGCAGATAGTAACGGTGCTCAGAATTTTCTGTGCCAAACATTTGTGTACATAGAATTTTTTTTATTTGTTTTATCCAAGAAGATAAAGCATTAAATCACCACCTTGGGTCTCTACATATAACATCTAACACTGAGATCTTCAAATCGCTTTCTAGTACAGGGGTACTGAATGTGCCCTATATAGTTAACCTTTTTTACCTAGAACCAGAGATTAGTTTTTCCTTTATTGTGCTTAGTTTTATAGGTGTGCTCCAAATTCCAGGCAAACAGCAAACAAAAGTCTCAACAACAGGTAGTAGGGCACTCTGGAGGGGAGGAGTAGAGGCACAGGCTTGCTACCCTGCTCCTGCAGTATCCAAGAGAGCCATCTGCAGTGCAAGCGGGCTGCATGGTGTCTGTCACAAGCACCAGCTTCCATGGCACTGTTCCACAGGCTTCAATAACAGCCTCCTAGGTGGGTATCTTCTGCCTTTCCAGTTGGAGAATATTCCAATTTTTTATTGCTGTGCATATATTTACAATAAATAATCCTTCTTGAAACAGACTTGAGATTCAAACTTCCAAACATCTAATGACTAAATTACACTTTACTTAGTCTTTAAATAGCTTGTGAAGCTTCACCAAGAGTGAGTAGAAGACACTTCTGTCATTACTTAGGAGCCTGATAGCTAGTACAGCTTCACACAAAGTGATAGATCTTGATTAATGGTTCTTCTTTGAAGGAAGACAGTGATCTGAACACTTGAATGACCTCAGTAAAGTAGTATTTTTGCCACTGTGTCACTGTACAGCGCTGTAGGTGTGGTATGAAATCAGGCATTTTGTGGAAGACAGAATAGGTATCCAATATTATCTGTCTAAATTCAAGTGTTTGCTTACAGTGAGATTCTGTATTCATGCTACAATGATATTATAGTGCAAAGTAAAGGGATATCCCCAAGTCATAGGTAAAGATACATACCTCTAAAGGTATCTCAAACAGTTTTCAACTGCTGCAAAAGATCTTTTGAGTTCCCAAACCAGTTACTATCCTTCAGACAACTCCAAATTCTTAGTACTTAGATAATTTGTGACATCTAAATAATATCAGGCACTTTTGTTTTAGTGTCTTCAGTTAAATGCAAAGCTCTTGCATTTTACATGCAAAACACTCCAGTTTCAAATTATAATTCTCTTTCAATAAAACAACCCATTGGTGAGCATGGGTGCTTCCATAGCTTAGTTATACTTTTTTTGTGGATTCTTTGTCAGATATCTATGCACTGAGCAGTTTATATGTGAATATATAAGTATGTAAAAATCTTCTTGTTGTAGTTTAAGTGCCCAGTTAAAAAAAAAAGAATTCTAAACAGTTTTTCACTGTAGCATCTGAGTCATACTACTTAAATTTGGTGACTCTGTTTTCTCCAATCTAATTATATATACACGTGTCATGCCCAGTCCAGCTACCTGGAAATTTTTTTAAAAATAAATAAAATCAAAACAACATTTAAAAAGTTAATTACTTCTTATCTTTTTGTACTCCAGGTATGTATTACAGTCAAATGTCTATTTATTAAATTAAATACCAATGCCAATTCTATTTTTATATTGTGTAACATAAACTTCAACCTGTTTCTTATATTATAGTAATGTAAGAAGTTATTTTCCACTTCCACAGCACTTACCTCCCCAGGACCACCATTTTCTTCCAAAAAACGAATGATCTATTAAAAAAAAACTGAACTCATTATCCTTTTGGGAAGAATTATTACCTCATTTTTTTTCAGATCAGGCTACTGAAAGAGGCCAGCCTACCTTTTTTAGCTCACCATCATTAAAATCCTTGAACTTTGAGCCAAATACAAATGTGATCAGCAGCTGGTGATTAAGTGCTTCTCTTTTACATTATAGTAATCGTATTTACAGACAGGAAAGAACTGGTTAACTGGATCAAGTGGGTTGCAGTATGTATTCGTCTGTGTTTTCTGAACACCAAAGAGCCTAAGCGAAGAAATGTTTCAATGAGGCTTCCGGACATCCTGAAATAAGAAAAAGATACATTGAACTAAACATGGAAATGGAGGAAGCTAAAGCTTGGGGGCTGCTTTTGGAGGGTTTCTATACTTGTGGCTGTTCTGGACCCATTTTTTCATGATATTACAAATTAATTAATTCTTCAGTTAATACTGAACTCATGATTAGTTTCGTGTCAGTCCATGGCATAAAGGCCACTTTTTGACTGAGGCTTTCAAGAGCATAGTTACTAAAAATTGCATTATTAAACAAGAGAAGAGAAGGTTTATATATTAAAATAAATAGAAATAAAATAAAATATGAGTTTAACAAAAAATACAGATTGATATGAAATATCCATAAGTTATGTTAGTCCAAACTGCATTTAAAGGGAGAAAAGGCACAGCTAAGAAGGAAACAAAGCAAGAGAAAGTAGATTCCACATTCCTGTGTGTTAAAAAAACCCTGCCCTCTTTACCAAATAAATCTTTCTTAAAGGCACCTTCTAACAGCCATTCTGACAGAGAAAATGACCATAGCAACAACAAGCAGCCAAAGAATATTGAGCTGCTTTGAGCTGTTCTTAAGAGATATGAATTCTAGTGAATGAATCCTTTTACGGTGGCTAAAAAAACATTCAGGTTTTAACCTCTGATCACCAGATATTCAGCAAATAAACCTCTGCTGCAGCATCCCTCTGCTACAGAACTTGGTGAGATTCTTTCGAAGCATTGCATTTCTGTTGGCTTTTTGTGCTTTAAAAGCTTAGTGAAGGACTGAAGGACTGAAAGTGTGGTTTTGGCCTGAATTACTTCTATATAATGCACACATATTTTAAGAAAATTTGGCTTATCCAGCAATTCATGAAAATAAAATAATAGAGATTAATTAAAATGTAATACTTTATGTACTCATTTCAAAATAAAAGTAGCATATCAGCTTTTGCTGTAGTGTCATTTGAATAATCCTGAGGATGTACACTTTATGGATAGTTGTTTGTAAGCCCAACAAGCTATGACCATGTAGCCTGATAATAAGCATTGCCATGACTATTAACAAGCCATAAGCTTTGTATTGAATTTGCAAGACTTCAGGACTGAGACTTGTCAGACTTGCTTTATCTGAACTGTACTTGAACTGTCTTTACAGGTTTGTTTCACTGTGACAAGAAGTTCTCTATTTGACCAGGTACTTACAGGTGATTTATTTAACTTGTGCATTTCCATGTAGTCTTCTGTGAGCTGTGAAAGCAATTGTGTAACATGAGAGAAAAGTAAGGAAAAACAGTTAGAGACAAGACACAGTTTTGAACTATGGATTTTTTTAAAATATGCTGGGGGTATGGATGAAACCCATGTGCCATTTCTGTGCATCAGTGTTATAAATTAACCATATTATACAGTCAATATGCTTCTTCTGTATGACGAAAAATGATTAAGCTGTGTTCGAGTATCTTGAAGTGGTTTGAAAGAATAAATGTCTTTTAAGAGGATAGACTAAGAAGAAGTTGTCTTCCAAACTGTTTTGGAAAACTTTATCCGTGACTTCTACATCTCTGCATTACCAGTCTGAGACAGAAGAAACTGTTCAAATTCTTTCTTCTGTTTTGCATTCTTCCTCACTAAACCTCAATTACGTGTTTTTGTAGAATACAAAAGCATGATGTAGAAATATAATGAGAGAAAGCATTAATAATTACACAGATGACAAGAAGAGGAAAAGAAAATACCTGATGCAACACAAAATGTATTTTAAAAAAATTACACAATAGAATGCATCCAATTGCATAAAAAATATGCAAACAAAATTTGTTTAAAACACAAAAGGAGATTCAAAAACAATAGTAATTAATTCATTAAAAGTTAGTTATTAAATTGAATAAAAGGCAAGAGATAATCTAGTTACTGAGAGATTGATTTTATACAGTTTTATTCAGATTCCACATAAATGCTTTTAATTATTTTTTCCCTAGTTTATTTGCACAACTCTGAAAAATGTACTACTGCACATACCTTATTTTTGTCAGTACCAAAGCTCTCATTACCTTGGTAAGAATTTGATTTTAGTTTCCTGTAATTTCTTTAAACACTTCTCTTGTGCAGACCTGGCTTGTGAGCCTTTTTACTGTAATTCATTAATGTGGACCAAAAAATAATCAACGGATAAGGATGTACAAAACATTTAAGGAAAATAAATACGTAATCAAGCCAAATTCTCAGTAGTCCAAAACAGTCCAATAGCTCTGTTATACTCAGTGGCCAAAGAGCTATTTGGAATACACTCAAACGGTCTGTGAATCTTTGTACAATTACTAGCTGTAGTGCTGCATATTAGCTTTCAAGTTCACATCCACAAGTAGGGTAGTCCACATTTTACCATAGTCTCTAAGGGGTGTACACCTAGCCCTTAGCATCTTACCTAGGGTATTCCCCTAGACGGTTGTATTATCATCTTATTCTCTCTGCTGTCTATTCCTCATATTTTTCTTCCTGACCCTCTACTCTTTATGACCTTTTTCCCAGCTATTTACCTTTGCCTATCTGTTTAGGATATTCTATAATGTAAGTTTCAGGGGTTTCTCCTGTAATAAGCTTGCTGTCTTCCTAACAAAGAGAAATGAAGAAAACCCACAACCCAAACACATTAATTAATAACATGTAAACATTATTAGAAATAGCTCCTCATTTTTTAGCAGTTTATGTATAAGCTGTAATCTTTGTCCTTGCACTAGCTGTGCTTCTGGGATGGTTGAAAAAATACCATAGAGAAAAAAGGGTTTCTTTTATTTTTACATAATGGTGGTCTAAATCCTTCTACTTGTTATGCTTAATTCTTCCACCATAAATGAAAATAAGAAAGTATGATATTTTGTTTTAATCTTCTCTTTTAAGAAACAAACAATGAAAAGACAGTGATTCAAATAGGCAAAGATCATCCTATTTTACTTTAATATTTTTCTACTGCTATTCAGTAGGTCAGCCCCAAATCAGAGGCTCTATGAGACTGGAGATGGCATATTGTTACACAGCAAATGTCAATAGATGTATTTTATAGAGTTTTAATGAATTTTGCAATAAGAAACATTTGTAAAATGATTTATCAGTGCAGCAAAACAGCAAGGAGTTTCTCAGATTTTATGTCAGGACACAGAAAACTCAGAAGTTTATGAACATCTACAAAATATCAAGGGTCCTTGTCTTTTTAAATGTTGGTGTGACAACTAATTGTACTCTGGAATATTTTCAAAACAGTGGTAAAACTCCTTTAGTTAAAAATCCTTAAAGAGAACACCAGGATGGATAACGTGGTAGCATATGTTTATCTTTTCTTGATGAACATTAAATTATATTACATTTTGAATACCAAAAAAAAAAAAGTAGTTTGCATGAAAAATAGTAGATATATAGGAATAGCTGAATTTCTGGTCACTAACAGTTGTTTGGGTTGGTTTTTTTTTCAAGTAGAAAATAGTTTGTATAAATGTAAGAGCAAATGGCAAGATTTCTTTTATTAAAAAAGTAAATTTAATAAAATTTGAGTGGATGAAGTAGAAACTCTTCTACTTAAATATAGTATTTTATGTTGGTTTTGAAGTATTCTTTGTTTATGTGTGTTTTAAAGTTTTCTAGAAATAAGAACATTTTAATGATTTAAATATTTTTGACTATAGAATTGCAAAACATTCATCGTTCTCTCTGTCCACAAGTAGCTGCAGGAACAAATAAATGTATAATCCTGGTCCAGAAAAGCACTTAAGAATGTTCCTTGCTTAAACATAAACATGTGAGATCTATGTGCTGCACCAAATTAGAATCTAATGCATCACAAATATATGTGGTATTTTGAAAGTCAGCAGAAATTGAGCTCTTAATTCAGTGAAGTGCTTTTGTAAAACCAGTGCCTATGCGTCCTTAGGCCCATGAGGATCTTAGAAAAAAACCAGTCTTTTTTATCCTGCTATTTAGTTGACACAAAAATGGGTTGCAAATACTATTTGAAATAACAAAATTAGCTTGCTTGCACAATAAAAGGCACATTTACTAATAGGTCTCTAATACAGAGGACACAACTTTTATCAGCATCAAGGAACAAGTCCTTATAAGGATAGCAGAGTGCAATCAATCAACAGAATTCTCTTGCTATGAAGTAAAAGCTGGTTTTAAATATGCTGTTTAAGTCAAAAAGTTGTC
Organism: Eurystomus gularis; assembly: GCA_013400335.1. Lineage (NCBI taxonomy): Eukaryota > Metazoa > Chordata > Aves > Coraciiformes > Coraciidae > Eurystomus > Eurystomus gularis. The sequence continues at coordinate 112,488 of VZZY01018541.1, read as the reverse complement.
TTTTGCAGGAACAATGAAGTATGAGGAGAAAAGAGGTTATGGTATTTGTACCTGAAACTAGAGTTGTTTAAATATAGCTTTATTGTTATACTGCTTTTTCCAGGTTGCTTGCCTAGTTATATAGGGTAACATTTTTCCGAAGGGAAAAAAAAGAGTGAAATCCCCAAAGACCCTTTTGTTTTCTTCCTTTGGAAAAGAGAGCAAAGAATAGAAAATACAGGATTTTCATTTGACAATTCTATGCAGGTTTATTCACTTTAGACAGATTTTTAAGGTCTTGATAATAATATTTTAATTGAAGCTTACATTTGCTTGGTTTTTTCTCCTTATTTTTTTTCTCCTTCTTCATAAAATATGCAGAAATTGAATAGGGGATTAGTTAACCTTACCTTTCCTCTATCCTTTGTTCCTGGGGGAAAAAAAAAAAAAAGGTGGTCACCTATAGGAAAAAATACTTTCTAGGAGGTTTCCATATTTTTTTATTCAATACAGCACAGCAAAGCAATGATAAATCACATGCAAGTTCCATACACCTTCAATGCACCTTCAGCCTGATCTGCAGTGCTCAAGCTGTCATACTCTGAGTCCCTTCTGGACAGCACTGCCAATCATGCTAAACCATGTGAACAGCTTAGTGACACAGACAGATGTTCACAGAGAATGAGACAGAGACCACCAAACTCACTCATTTGTGAATTTAACAGGATTTGAACATCAACCTCCAGTGTGAAAGACTAGTTCATTAATGTGGTAGTTTCTTTCAATTGTATTTTTATAAGATATTATTGCAAACAAAAAACCTCAACCCCTTACTATTGCTCCCAACAAACCAAAGCAGGCACACTTAGCCCCTTTCCAACTTTCAAAATCTGCATTGTTCTTTATGATTTTGTGTAAATACAAAAAAAACCAGCCTTTCATACTAAGCTCTGAACTGTTTCTCAGATGTTTCAGTGGGAGAGAAACATGACACTAAGGTTTAACAGGAAAAGAAACTCAGGAAAAGGAAGCACCTTCATGCAAAACCTGAAATACAGGAACACAAGAACTGAACAGCCTACAAAAAATTACAAGACAAAACTTATTCAAGTGACAATTATTTACACAGGTCTGATTTTCACTCAAATAAGAAACCCCAAATAACCCTTGATAACTACAATAAGACGAAAAAGCATAAAAATGTTTTACCTGTGTCTATGGCAAGTCCATAGGCACAAAATGGAACAAAACAGTAGCAGGGATATATAACTGAGCTAAAATACACAATCACTGTGCTTTTAAAACTTATTCTTAGTGAAACCCAGTTCTGGTTTATGTAATAATGTATTTTCTTTGGTTATAAGCACTGTTTGTTTGAGATGACATTCTGAACTAAACTGTTTTCCTGCTGAAGTTTATCCAGCCATCCTTATTGAGGTTTTTTGGCTTTTATGAGACTGCAGGAAAAAGTTCATATTTTCAGATACTGTTTTTCATTAATTATTTTCCTTGATATTTTGCTGAGCAAGTGATCTACCTCTTCTGTTTCCTGAGACAAAGCTGAGGCTAAACCCAGAGAAGAACTTAAATCCAGCAATGGTGAACAATATCTAGTTTTCAAATAATTTTAAGCATAACACTGAAGCTGGGCTAAATCATCCAGAGATGTTTTTATCTTCCAGGAATAATTCTTGGCTCTTTTAGACTCACACACAACAGTTAACTGCTGTGCAAGCTTGCGTTTGAGGCTGCAGTGCATTTGCTCTTTAAGGAAAATTTAGCTGTTCCTCAGAGGCCTAGGAGAATCCATAGATTTAAATTGTCTTCATATATGTGGAAAGTTAAGCACATAGAATGAGATTCAAAAAAAATTGAATATTCAGCAGGGAGCTACCTAAATTGGTGAACAGAAATTTAAAAAAATGTCTCCTGCATCATTTTCCACCACAGATTTTTTCTTCCACTGCCAGTAATGATTAGTAAGACTACAGATCTGTACCTTTTTTATATGTTGTAGATACAAGAGTTATTAAGTCATTCAGTAAGCACAGCATTAAACACTATTTCAAAAGGCAAAGAAAAATTAAGAAGTTCTGAACATCTCCTACCTGCCACTGAAGACTTCCAGCCAGCAGCAGGGAATAATTGCTCTATTGCACTGGACCCTTGTATTTTTAATAGAGTGTCCAATAAGGTGGAGAGAGACTTCATGATACAGTCATCATGTTGTTTCCTTGAAGAAGGGAGACATGGACTCCAAAATAAGCTTCTATTAGATGTAGTTATTTGAGAAGAAATTTAATCCCTTAACTTCCTGATTTTTTCTCTAGTGACTGTAAGATTATCTACCTGGTTTTGTTTATCTCAAATAATTCCTTATTATGGAGTGGAAAAAGAAATCATTTAACTGGGAGAGACTGGTAAAAAATCAGCATAGATAATCCTATATACTGGAAGTTATATCTGTAATCTACAGGAAAAATGGACATTTCAGCCTCCTCACACCGAATCTGTCCCTTGTCAGATGACTGTTTCAAGTTATGAAACTAGTGAACCAGTGATGGTGAATGATTACCATCCATAATTCATGTCTTTTTTTCATCAGCATTTGCAGATATTCTGAGAGTGACAGTAGGTACACAACCCTGCAAGTGAGGTGGGCAGAAGAAATCCCAAAATTTGGCCCTTCAGTTTAGTGACTTCCTGCTCAGTACTGAAATGATTCAGTAGTTTTAGTAATGAAAAAAAATAATTAAAGAAGAATTAAATGTGGGTTTAGTAGATGCCTGTCTTATCCAAAGCTGGGTGACACTTCAGCAAGTGTCAAGCATAGCCATTTGGCTACATTCCCTTTCTAATTTTTAATTCAAAATTACTTTTAACTTCAATTATTTAATTAAATATTAGCTCAAAAATTAAATTTCAGGCTCAGTTTCATTTTTGTAAAAAAGTCTAATGCACAAAAACTAAAGAATTGGTCTTTTCCTCTCTCTTCATGTCATCAAATAAATCTCTTAGGATTAGGAAATTATTGCTCATTTCTAGTTGCAAAATACATTCTTCAATGTTTAATCCTTCTCCACATATTCACAAAAGAAATACTACTTTCTTATAGAAGGACTCAGTTTCCTAGAACACAGCATCAATGATAGCTACAGACAGAGGGTAGGCAACAATTTATTTTCAGACATAAATGGAACAATTATTGAAACAGAAGAGTTACATAATGACCCTGGAAAAAATGCATTTACATACTTTCATTTCTAGAACAGACTTCTTACTTTGAAATGGAAACGGTTTTCTAACTTAAAGTAGGTAATTACACACTCCATTAAACAAGTAATTAACAGATTACAATTTAAAAAAAAAAAAAAACCTCTTGAAAATGAGCAATTCAGATGTTAAAACCAAAGCACAGTGTTACAATTATCATAATACTTTTTGAAATGGATTAAAAAATACACAATGAAAATGAAAAAAAAATCTATTTTCTCCATACATATCATATACAACAAATAGAATTTTATGAGCCAAACTATACCATAATATAAGAAGAACCTAGTGCAAATATCTCGTGTTAAATTACTTTAAAAAAAACACACACAAAAAAAAAACCCCAACAACCAAACAACAAATAAATAAGCTCTGCAAAAATAGCTGAAAGCTTTGGAAGATTACTATTACATATGCACCATGCTGGGAGCATTCATTATACGAAGGAAAAAACAAAGGTCAGATGCTGTATTTTACAAGCAAATACACATCTTCTCTTAAGATACATTTGAAATTCGAAATTTTGCCTACCCTATTCTAAATACCAGAAAAAGCTACTATAATGCAGAAGCACTATCCAATACTCTATGCTTCCCTGTGTTGTGCTTATTTTGAACATTTGATTAAGTTCCTCAAAATAAAACTTAGTAGGCATGAATAGGTTTATGAATTAATTTCTGCAGCTCCTCCACTCCAAGTAGCACATATTGGCCACCTGTCTATTCCACCAGTACAAGATGTGTCCTTTTCCGCTGCTGCCTGGAAGCAGTATTAACTCTGCTTCACAATTAAGGAAATGGACTTTAACAGGAGCCAGATGCAGTCATCTTATTTCATACTTTTTGTAGTAATCTGTTTTATTTGTTGAAAATGTACTAAATATCAACTGTAGACACACACAAAAAAAAAGATCCAGACAGAATCTAGTTTAACCTTTTTCCAAAGGTGTTTAATTTAGTTGTTCTCTTAGATTCTTGTATTATCATTTTACTTCAAAAACAGTAAAAATCCTTCTGCACTAACACCTCTAGCCTGCAGAAAGATTTTCATTGCTCAAACATAATTTTCAAATGTTCTTACTTCCATAAAAGGGAAGAATTAGAATAAGTACTAATACGATTTTTCATTATTTTTATTAAATCAAAGTAATTAATAAAGGGTTGGGGTTCTTTTTGTATCAGAAAGACAGTAGAATGAAATAAACAGTAAAGAAGAGCCTGCAAAGGCAAAACTTTAGGAATATATTTTGAATGAAGTACAAAACAAACAAAAAAATATTTGTGTTCTGTTATTTCCTTTTTTTCTTTTTATTTTCTATGAATTCTTGAATCCAGCTACTGGCAACCCCATCCTAGTTTATTTAGTTTATAGGACCTGACAATCAGAGCCCATGGCAATATGGCTGCACAGGAGCAATGTTTTGTTGAACACATTAGTGTCAGGATAAAATTATTTACTCTCTTTGCTAATGAAGTTGACCTCTTCTGGTGTTATTGCTAGCCAGGGCAGTAGAGAAATTAAAATATCCTATATCGTCCTGGAACTAGTCAAGTCTTAATCTGCTTTGAAACAGAGCAACTACTACTGTAGTGAATGCAGTATCTATGAGTAAAGAAGACTGCAAATCTTACAAAAGGGAATAGTTATAGGGCAAATACGATACAACACATCAACAGGATGAGTTACTCCCACACATAACACACTACTTTGTTTCACTTTTGTTTACCTCATAGTTGTTTTGATGAAGTACCAGCTCACATGGCTGGGGGAAGAGGGGCGTGAGAAAGAATCAGAACAGCAAATGTAGTCAACTCTCTGGGAATCAGCGATAACTGTAACTTGTTGTTGCTTTTAACATGTCTAATGAGAAATGCCAGTGCCTAATGGGCCAGTGTTACAAAGATTAATAAAGGCCACAAAGGTCAATAAATGACATAGTTTACAAAATCAAGCAAATACAGATCTCTTTAGTTTCTTTCTTACGTGTCTTCATGAAGCTGGTGAAGGGTCTAGAGAACAAGTCTTACAAGGAGCAGCTGAGGGAACTGGGGCTGTTTAGGCTGGAAAAAAGGAGGCTGAGGGCAGACCTTATTGCTTGCTATAACTACCTGGAAGAAGGTTGTGGCGAAGTGGAGTTCGGTCTCTTCTCCCAAATAATAAGTGATAAGACAAGAGGAAATGGACTCAAGTTGCACCAGGGAAGGTTTAGATTGAATATTAGGAAAAATTTCTTCACTGAAAGGATTCTCAAGCATTGGAATAGGCTGCCCAACGAATTGCTGGAGTCGCCATCCCTTGAGGTGTTTAAAAGAAGTATAGCTGTGGCGCTTAGGGACATCGTTTAGTGGTGACCCGGCAGTGTTGGGTTGACAACTGGACTTGATGATCTTGAAGGTCTCTTCCAATCAGATCAATTCTATGATTCTTTCCTCTATGAAGGAATGATTTGTATGAAAATATCATTTTCTACCAAACTTCAGGAATCTTAAGACTTTGAAATGATGAATATTTGAAATGGATTTCATAATCAATGTTAATGTAATAAAGACAAAAGCCTATATATCTACATAAATGGTGGCAAGAGACACTTCACTCAATAGACAGATATCATGTTATAAAATGACCCAAAAGTAAAACTCTTGACAGTTTTGATTTTTTCATGTTATGGTTTTAATTCTGCAGATAGAATTCTGGACTTATTCAATTTATGTATCTTTATGTTCCCTTTCTCAACAGGTATAGAAAACTATTATGGAATATTCTTAAGCTGATGATATTTACCAAATTCATTTTTAAATAATCTATTTTCTAGAGCTATTTAATTTCTTAGAATTTAGTAGAAACTTTTGATGAAAAAATCTTATTCACAAATATTTTCTTTCCAAATATGTGTTGTAATGACAACTAAAGGGCAACTCTTTTCCCATTTATTTCAGATATAGCTTTACTGGACCTGGAACTTTTTCTCCTGAAAAGAGAGATATTTGATAATTAGGTCGAGATCCCCCTAAAAATATGACCCATATATCTTCAACAGCAAATAAATGTCCAGAGTTTTTACTGTTTCTATAGAAAATAAAAAATCAATTTTATTATCTGCATATTCATTTTTATTTCCTTCATATTTAAAAAAATTAAAATCTTCATAACAGAGCCATTAGACTAATAATGAGGAAAATAGGGGCATAAGTGACTGTAATAGTCACTCTTAGATGTTGTAAAGCTATCGGAGGCAAAATTTTAATCTAGAAAAGTGCTCTACACAGCCAGCAATTCTGATCCTCTTTCTGCACCTGTCAAAGATAAAATTCCTCTCACTTTCTGTCTGTGGATTATATTTGTGATTAGTCCACTTTCCAATGTCATACTTTGCAGGACAATAATTAAGACTTATGTGCAAAAGCACATCAAGAAATGCTAGCTACAGCAGAGAATAAAAACTAATTATTTTAGAAGATAAACCAATGTAAATTCACATGACACTAAGTCTGGATATCTTTCAATACCCATTTCCTCTGTGAAAACAAAATAATATTCATAATTGAGCCTTGTTACAGACTTCAGTGTAACTCACAGACTTGGTTCACTGCCTGAGGAAATAATTTTGGAAGCTCAGTACATAAAGACAGCTTTTGGAGGAACTTCAGTTTTTCTGTTCAAGCAAAAGCAAATAGTTTCTAATAAAGGCAAGTAAGGGAACTAGCCTTCTCTTTCACTAAATTTGGAAGAAATAGATGACAAAGGAGAAAATTCCTATTTTTATTTTGTACATATTTTTTTCACATAATATTCCTTTACTTTTTAAATGAAATTGTAAAAGCTGTATAAGTAATTTTTTTCTTACAGCAGAAGAACATTTCAATTTTCCAAAACCTAGCATTAGGAGAATGCTGTATTTTTGGTAAATAGCATTTATCAATAGCAATGTGAAAATTAATTTGATTTAGATTTTGAAGAAACACTGTAAAAACACTACAGATAATGTCACAAAAACCATTATCAATATATTTTAAACAATTAAAAATTCTTTTATGTGATTCCCTATTTTCTTCTACTTTACACTAGCAGATGGCTCTCTCTTGTCAGAAGTAACCAAAATCTAATCAATTCCCCAGGAACATCAATAGCCAACTTTACAGTTGAAGGACTTTTGCCTTTAACTCCACAGTGACAGATCCTATATCTTATATTCAGATTATTAATTTTTCTGTCATTGTTGTGGCTATGTAACCATTAGATATCAAAAGTAAATGTGGTTTACTATTACCAGCTGCTGCAAATTCTAGTTAATTTACATACTGAAAGCATAACTTTGTTTTACAGAATATCCCACCAGAAATTCTATTCCTTGTATTGGACACTAATATGTCTTGTTGCATGTTCCAATGAGGTTTCAGAATGTCATCTTTATTAGAGGCAGACATAGAATATTATCCTACTATGAAAGTGTGGTAAACTTTTGTTTTACAAAAGTCTGGCATCTCTTATTCCTTTCAGACTGTAGTCTCAGGTGACCTTAGTTGAAGCGTCTTCCATAAAAATAGCCACTTATCATTCTGCAACCAAATGTAGTGTTGATCTAACCAAAGCTGCCCAGTTAAATGTTAGTAAAATCTGCTGGATGATGTTATGGAAGTCTAATGATTTCTATCTATATATTTTAGATAGGAAAGTGGTGACCTGCTCCGGTTCTGTTAGCCAGCAAGTTGTGACATAGCTCCTCTGTGCAAACCATAGATACCTACCACAGTGGAAGTGTAGTAATTCTTCAGACTGCTGTAATTATATTACCTTATAAAATGTGGATAAAGAGTACAGGTCTCATGACCAGGTTCTGGGAGGGATCCAAGCAAAATGTACTAATAGTCTACAATGTATACGTGCATCCATTTTTGGGGGTTGCTCTGCCAAAAAAATGTCAAGATGAGTTACAAAGGACTTTGACTCCATATCACATAGACAAAAGCCTTCTGGATTTTTAGCTTCCCGTATAGTACAGTGTTTGATGTGTCTGCTGGAATCATATGAGTGTCTTTCCATTCTCAATTCCCTTAGGTGCCTGAGGCTTCAGCACTTTCAGTATATTGAATACCTTGGAGTACTTACATGCTTTCACATTTCTGAAGAATGTGAACTTTAACGTATCTAGATAGCATTAATTACAAAAGGGAGGGATGACAAGTAACAAACTGGATATTGAAATACCTTTTCTCAATATTGTACTCTAAGGCTACATCTAACCTCAGAGTAGATGTACACTGAGTATAATGCATAACAAGTTCTGGAATCCTAGAAGACACCACAGGCCCATCCTTCTATGAAAACAAGGGTATGAGAAAAAAGGAAATGAAAGAACATGTACAGAACTGCATGCCTTGGTCCCATAGTGACACTGAAATGGAATCAATAGGTGGAGACAGCTAGACACCAAAGGTGATATGTAGTTTTAAGGTATTAATATATAGTAAATTTTCAGTAAAGAAAATTTTCAGTATGACATACAAAGTTAATTATGTCGTATGACTGTAATCATTATCTCATATGTTAATTCTTAACTAAGTCTTCAGGAGGAAGATAGCAAGTATTTCTCCTACAGTTTATTTAAACAGATATAAAGATGACCAGTTAGTCATCAATTTGGGCTAGTATACCAAAGAGAAAAATGGAAACCCCAGTGTTCAGATATTAAAGCTATAATGGGTTAGTTGCTTAACTGAAAAAAAATCACAGAATCACAAAATAGGACCTCTGGAGATTGTCTAGACCACACATATACTCCCACTCAGGTAGTGTCACCAAGATGAGATTGTCCTGGACTGTGTGAAGTCAGGTTTTGAGTATTTCTGAGGATGGAGACTCCACAACTTCTCTGGGCAAACCGCTCCTGTTCAACCAGTTTAAATGCAAAATTTATACGCATTGATAAGATTCCTCTGAGACTTCTCTAGGCTAAACAGTCCCAGCTCTCTCAGCTGATACCTCTTCATATGATAGATGCTCCAGATGCTCCAGTCCCACAATCATGATTGTGGACCTTTGCTGGCCTTGCACCGATATATCCATATTGCACACCTAAGTCCATGCCTTTCTTGTCCTGGGAATCCCAGAACTGGACATAGTATTCCAGAGGCATTCCACTGGTTCTGAGTAGAGCAGAAAGATCATCTCCCCCAGCCTGCTGGCAGTAATCCTCTTAATGTTGGTTAGGATACTGTTAGCTTTCTTTGCCACAAGGGCATGTTTCTGGCTTTCTGTCTACCAGGACCCCCAGGTCCTTTGCAAAGTTGTTTTCCAGCTGCTCAGCCTGCAGCACATACTGGTGCACAGGATTATTCCTCCCCAGGTGCAGAACACTATACTTCCCTTTGTTGAACTTGAAGAGGTTCCCTGTCAGCTCAGTCATTTCTCCAGCCTGTTCAGGTTCTTCTGAATGACAGTACAGCCATCTGTTGTATCAGCCAATCCTCTCAGTTTTGTATCTTCAACAAACTTGCTGAGGGTACACTCTGTCCCATCATTCAGGTCATTAATGGAGACGTTAAACAATACCAGACCTGTGTAGACTCCTGGGATACACCACTAGTGACTGGCCTCCAACTGGATTTTATGCCACTGATCACAAACCTTTGAATCCAGCTGTCCATACAGTTTTCAATTCACCTCACTGTCTGCTTGTCTGGGCCATGTCTTTTCAGCTTTTCTATGAGAGACAGTGCTGAAGGTCTTAATAAAATCACGGTAAACTATCTATTGCTCTCCCCTAATCAACCAAGGCAACCATCTAATCATAAAAGGCTAATAATTAGTTCCAAATTTTGAAAGCATCAGTCATGGACAAATTTTACTTGTCATCCAGACAACCCTACAGGTTTCACATCATCATTGAACTAAGTATTGTATAAAGCAAGAGAGCTCTGTGCAACTTCGTGGACCACATGCCATGCAAAAGTGTATAGTCCAAAAAGTGCATAGTTTATGAAACATTCCTCTAAGTCTTTTTATTGCATATAATTTTTCATAAAGGAAAACCGGTATTTGTTTTCCTACAGTTCAAGTGTCCAGGAAGGAAAAGACAAAAATAACTACTTCTGGCAGTTCCATCTAGGCTTAACAAACTTACAGCAACAAAATGCAAAGATTATAGGAACGCTGCATCAACTCCTTACGAAGTGAATGAGCATTGAGTAAGAAAATCTTGAACCTCCATTGCCTGCCTTTCTGGACTGTCATTTTGGAGGATCAAGTTAGAGATCAATTAATAAATGGAATACCCACAAGTCCCTGGGTCCTGATGGGATGCAGCTGCAGGTACTGAGGAAGCTGTCAGAGGTCATTGCTGGGCCACTTTCCATCAACTTTGAAAGGTCCTGAAGAATGGGTGAGGTGCCTGAGGACCGGAGGAAAGCCAAAGTCACTCCAGTCTTCAAAAAGGGCAAGAAGGAAGATCCAGGAAACTACAGGCCAGTCAACCTCACCTCCATCCCTGGAAAGATGATGGAACAGCTCTTCCTGGGCATAATCTCAAAGCAAGTGGAGGAAAATAAGGTTATCAGAAGAGTGAGTCATGTCTGACTAATCTGAGCCTTCTACAAGGGCATGACTGCATGGATGGATGAAGCGAGGCGGTGGATATTGTTCACCTTGACTTCAGCAAGGCTTTCGACACTCTCCCACAACATCCCCATAGGGAAGCTTAGAAAGTGTGGGTTAGATGAATGGACAGTAAGGTGGATTGAAAACTGGCTGAAAGATAGAGCTCAGAGGCTTGTGGTCAGTGGCACAGAGTCTAGCTGTTGGTCTGTAACAAATGGTGTTCCCCAAGGGTCTGGGGGAGTACTGGTTCCTTGTAATTACAAGTTCCTTGTAATAATAATTAGAGAGACAAAGTAACTGCCACTATGCTGCAAGGGGCTTCCCATACAGTATGCTTGAAGCTGTAGGCAAATCTTTTGTTTATGAGAGCTGTACAGGAGATATTTTATTTTTCATAAACTACTGCATCTATTTCTCTGCGATTGATTCAGTGACAAGAAGGCAATTCTTCTTAATCTGGCACTCATCAGCACTTATTAAAAATCTTTGCTGGTCATACTTAGGTATGATTCATATTTCCTAAGTTTTCAGTGTTTCAGCAAAGGTGTCACACAGTATGCTGAAAAATCCCACATTACAACGATACCCATTAGTGCTACTCACATATAATTGCTTTGTACCTACCTCATCCATCCAGCTGTTAATATATCAGTGTTAGAAATAGGTTTGGAACACCAACATCAGTATCTTGATACAGAGGGCTGAAACAAACACATTGGTTATGATTCTCAGTGCTGCCTAAGAGATTTGAATGTTCCATTCCCATTAATTAAGGCCCAAATCCCCCAAGTGCCTGACTATCTCAGCTTTCAGCTCCTGTGAATCTTTCAGGAAATAGTATGAGCTTTGACATTGCAAAGTTCAGTATGTTTAGATGTCCATACATGGGATGTAAAATTCTTATATAAACTGAAAAAAAGTGTTAAAAATGCATAACAACATACAAAAAAGTTACTACACTTCAGAGATATTAGGTACGTTTATTAGCAATACTTAGAAATACTCTGACAGCTTTCATCACTGTTTCTCTTCCATTAATTTCTTTAAATATTTCCCCTCTAAAGAGATGCATTCAACTATGTTATAATTAACTTGGCTGCCAAAAGATATTATATATCATCAGATGCTCACCGGCCTAAGGTAGAGTGGCAGTTGTATTGTTCAGTGTTTAATCAGGTCAAAGCTGTGGCAACTTTAATTACAGTTATTGTCAAGATGCTGCTTAATGCTTGCAACAAACCTTGTCATATGTCAGCTCTTTTCTCTTAGCCATGTATAAGTGAAAAGACTGTCCCTGTTAAATTTGACAAGCATGGTTCTATAAGAAGTATTGGTATATTGCTACTTAAATTTGGGGTAATTTGGACATGTAGTGTGAGGATAGGAAGTGGGCAAACACATCCAGGCAAAATGGAAAAGAATGTCATTACTCTTGTAGCTAACACAGAGGACAAGAAACAAGTGTGGAGAAACAGAGGGCAGCAAATTACAAAATCCTTTTTTTTTGTTTTTAACTTTTGAAATCCCAGTACGTATCGAACACTATTTTAAAAGCAAAATGTTATCATGTATCATTATAATTTATCCAAGTCATCACACTACAGTAAGGATGTAGACCTGCCATTCATACATCTGCCACCTGCCTCAACAGAATAAATGGTGGTACTAGTGGTACCTTGCCTTTGTGCTTCCAATTTGTAATTTCTTTTGGTTCTACATAAATACTATAGTCTACAACACTCTTTCAGTATTTTTTTAACACTTGCAGTTTGGCTCATTCCCTGTTTCCTTCCAGATCTATCCACACTGTCTATATTCTGCTTAGATCGCAGGGTCCCATCTGAAGCAAACAAAATAACTTCAAGGAAATTAACTGAAAGGATAGTTGACTTCAGAATCTTCTCCCTGTAAATCTGTCACATTTAACAACGTTTCATTCTCTCTTCTTGTGACAATCCTTCAACATTGTTCTAGCATGTATGATATAATATCACAACATGCCTCCACAAGCAGTGGTTAAGATGCATGCATCCCACATTGTGAGTGTCATGTTATGAAAAACAAGAAAGCAGTCTCATTATTTGACTGGCAAGCTTATGTTTTGGTAAGAGGTGTTTGTTATAAGCAGAAACACCTATAGTCTGTCAGACTACAGAATAGCAATTCAGAGATGAGGCAAAGAAGGAGCTAACAGTTTCTTCAGACTTGTTTGTAGATGGATTCCTCATTCTTTCCCACAGTGCCTCCTCCTCCATGCCTTGTTGAGAGACTGAGGTCCATGTCTGCTTCTTCATAAGTTCAGTAGCCAGCTTGCCAGCATTGTGACAGTGGACAAATAAGCATATTTTCAAGGTGGATGATATGGAGAGAAAATTATTGTCTTTTGTTTTAGGCAATGAACAGCTTCCCTACATTTTCCTTTCTGGATTGGTGGCCTTGTACCTCTGGTTGGGGAGGAGGTAGAGAACTTGAGAGTAAAGTTAAGCCCAGGAAGAAGGAAGGAATTGGTGGAAAGTGTTTTAAGATTTAGTCTTTATTTCTCTTTACCCTATTCTGATTTTATTAATAACAAATTAAATTAATTTTCCCCAAGTTGAGTCTGTTTTGCCCATGACAGTAATTGCTGAGAGATCTCTCCCTGTTCTTATCTTGACTCATGAGCCTTTTGTTATATTTTCTCTGGCCTGTCCAGCTGAGGAGGAGAGTAAAAGAGTAGTTTTGGGTTTTGGTGAGCACCTGGTATCCAGTCAGGGATATCCAGTCACCACAGCAGACTTAACTTTACTCCCAAATACTCTACCACCTCTTCCTAAATGGTACAGGGGGATGGGGAATAAGGCTTGTGGCCAGTTCATCATACATTCTTTCTATCGCTCTTTCCTCCTCGGGGGGGGACCCCTTACATTGTTCCCCTGGTCTAGTATGGGATCCCTCTCATGGGAGGCAGTCCTCCATGAACTTCTCCAACCTAAGCCTTTCCCATGGGAGACAGTTCTTCATGAACTGCTCCAGCATGGGTCCTTTCCATAGGGTGTAGTCCTTCAGGAACGGACTGCTCCAGCATGGGTCCCTCACAGGCTCATGTGTCCTGCCAGCAAACTTGCTCCAGCATGGCCTTATCTCTCCATGCATCCACAAGCTCTGTCAGCACGCTGCTCTAACGTAAACTTCCCATGAGGTTGCAGCCTCCTTCGGGCATCCACCTGCTCTAGCATGGGGTCCTCTATGGGCTGCGAGGTGAATAATTGCTCCACCATGGACCTTCATGGACTTCAGGGGTACAACCTGCCTTACCATAATGTTCATCATGGGCTACAGAAGCATTTATGCTCCAGTGTCTGGACCACCTCCTTCCTCTCCTTCAATGACTTCAGTGTCTGCAGAGTTGCTTCTTTCACATATTCTCACTCCTCTCTCCATCTGCAATTGAGCATGCTTTTTTTTTTTTCCTCTTCTTAAATATCTATAGCATAGATATCACTTNCATGCATCCACAAGCTCTGTCAGCACGCTGCTCTAACGTAAACTTCCCATGAGGTTGCAGCCTCCTTCAGGCATCCACCTGCTCTAGCATGGGGTCCTCTATGGGCTGCGAGGTGAATAATTGCTCCACCATGGACCTTCATGGACTTCAGGGGTACAACCTGCCTTACCATAATGTTCATCATGGGCTACAGAAGCATTTATGCTCCAGTGTCTGGACCACCTCCTTCCTCTCCTTCAATGACTTCAGTGTCTGCAGAGTTGCTTCTTTCACATATTCTCACTCCTCTCTCCATCTGCAATTGAGCATGCTTTTTTTTTTTTCCTCTTCTTAAATATCTATAGCATAGATATCACTTTCACTGGCTCAGCCTTGGCCAGCAGTGAGTCCATCTTGGTGCCAGCTGGCATTGCCTCTGTCAGATATAGGGGGAGCTTCTAGAAGCTTCTCAGAGAAGCCATCTCTGTAGAGCCCCGCTACCAAAACCTTGTCACGCAAACCAAATACAATTATCCATGTCTAGACCTACAATAAGAGATTCAAAGGAAAGAATGAGCTCATGAATCTAGGTGTTTGAGAAGAGGAAGCCTAATTTATAGTTTATGAGTATATTAATGAGTGGGAGGAGTAATTTTTTTCTTTTTTATCTTTTTTTTTCTCTTTTATTTTTTACTCTGGTGGAAAAGGAATGTGTACTATTATTTGAAAACTTTTTTTTAAAGGTGGATATAAAAAAGACCTTATTGATTTATTACATGGAGAGCTTTTATCCACTCAGTCAGGTATGCAAGTAGTATCATGAATGTGCTGCCTACCCCAAAAAACCGAGCAACTAATAGCCACACATAGCTAAAGAGAAGGTGCCCTTCAGCTGTAAATGCATTTCTCACCACCTTTTTAATACAGGTATACAAAACACAGTAGACTCCGTGTCAATCTTGAAATCATAAAAATCCTATTGCACATATATAATGTATTCCTCAAATTTTGTCATTGGACTTTTGCAAAAAGTTCCTAACAACTGTCATGATTCATCCTGATTCAGGCTTCTCCTACTTCATCCCATTTTATGAGTTGGATTCCACTTATTCTGTGCTGTTGAGCAGCTAGATCAGGGAGCGTGAATATGAAACATATCATAAATAACATTGTGGACACAATTATTTTCTCTTTATAATACATGCTAGTAAGAAATCTACTGTGTGTGGATTAGACAATATGCAGAGATAAGCATGCTGTGTAATGCATCTAAAATAAGTCTTATGGTGAAATACTGAGCCAGCATTTGGTTTAAATTGACCAGGGACCAGGGCTTACTTTTCACACCCTGGTCACATAAACAGAATAGTATTGTACATGATTCAACCACAAGAAAAGAATGAAATACAATTTAGTAATTGTTTTCACATTTTCACAGCTATATGCCAACATGGGAAGAATGTGAATACTTAGAAGTCCTGGACTCTTCTATATTCATATTATTACAGACCATAACACCACATAACATTTTACTTACATTTTATTGAATCCATTCATGTCTTTCCTCTGTTTCTCAGTGTTTAGATTATTTCTCATTTGCTGCAAAAAGTGTAAATTCTAATAAAACTGTTCTTGTAATCTACAAACTATTTTATATGCATGTATTTCCCAGCATTGTAAAAAACGATGTGTGGTCTATGGATTGTTGTGAAAGTCTTACAGAATTTCTGTGTCTTTTCTAATAACTGCTTTAAAAAACAATTAAATAATTTAAAAATATTAAAAGTTCCCAGTAATTCACAATCAGTCATAGTTATGAGGAGAATGGACATTAATTTTCATATATTGCAACAAATCTAGAATGTTAACTGAAACCCACCTATGATTTCAGAAGTGTTTTGTGTATCTCAGTGTATCTTATTCTAGGCATTGTTTTCTCCCTCTAATAAAAACAATAAGCCTCAATTCCCAATTATGTAAAGGCAGAACATGAAACAGGACAAAAAATCAGTCACCTGGATGTCTGTTTCTAAGGAAGAGCCATGATTCTTGCTGATTCATAGCACTGCAAGCCATATTTTGTTGCCCATCAGAGTAAGTTCTCTAGTTAAATTCACTAGGCAGTTACACTGGGTCTGTTTTTTCTAAGGATAGAGGCTTAGAGCAATAGAAAAGCCAGCAAGCAATATATAAAAGCTGGTAAGGGAAGATATCCAGAATTCTTTTACCCTCTCTTATCTCATAAAGCATGAATTCTATAGATGTCCTTTGCAGAAAGCTAAATGCATCATGGTGCAGACAGCCTCGGTGCTTAGGAACTCTTAAGAAAATTGGGAATTCTGAATTATTTCTGTCAATTTTGGGAGTTGGAAAAGTAACAGCTGGCTTTGGAAATGTCATGGAAACCCTCATGATTTTTAAATCTTTACATATGTATTGGTAGGCTTTAGAAGGGCATATTTTTTTAATGCAAGTTTTTACTAATGTATCACTTTTTTCCTTTTAGGGATTGAAACTTCTTCAGTTCAGCATAATGAACCAAATTCATAATTACTGATGGAAGTCATTTGGAGAATATAAAGCTTTTACCGCAATCTGAACAATTATTGAGGGAGATTACATGTTAATCTGTCATCATTATTATTTCTCTCAAATAAAACAGATTATATTACCTAGGTTTTAGAAAATAGGCATGCGTATTTATTTCTTATTTATTTATTAAATATGACTAAATTAATTTATACTATTGTTATGTAAACTACTATGTTTTAGTGTATGTCAGGTTTTATTCTCTTAGTTAATTTCTTGAATATAAGTTCTCAGGTCATAGCTTCTAATTTTTCAGATCGTTTCCATTAGAGGGTTTGGATACACAAATAATTGGACAAAATAATTCAAATAAATTATGATGATAAATAGCTAACATTTATATAACAACCTGCTTCTTGAATCAATATCCATTATCTAAGTAATGCCTTATTTTGTACTATTTCAAACATAATCCATCCCTTGTGTACTTTCTCTAAGTGCTAATTGCTATTTTGCTTTGAAAGTAGGCAAGTACTGAGGCAGCTATTTCCATATTACGAAAAGATATTGATGATGTTTCTGAAGGGGGTCTTTTGTAACAAATTTCAGTGGACAGCTGGGAGTAACACAACCATTTATAGAAAATTCTGGTTACTTTTGACATGTCAGTGTGGCAGCTGTGTGGTAACATTCTGAGTACACGTTAATAGCATACCCACAAATTTGTCTTTGTGTTATTTTCCTTTTCCTTTGGGAATGCTTTTACATAAAATTGTATCAGAGATTGTTACTAAATAAATAATTAATGTATCTTCCTTACATTTTATGTTCCTTACGTTGGTGTATGAAGCTTATCATATGAGAAACTGAGAATGTCTTCATAGTCACATTATTTGTCCACTCACCAGAGAATTAACACTGTTACAGAGGTGTAGCAGTCTTCTCAAGAAGATCTTGAGTGTTTTCACAACCTGGTATTTTAAAAATGTATGATAAATAAGCTGTTCCTTAGATTATCATGACAGAAACAGCAAACGACAGCAACAGCAAACAACCGCAACAACAATAAAGACAGATCTCCATTTTCAGATTGATCATAAAACAGAAATTCAGGCAGTGAATCCTGATTTAAATATCACATATGTAACAACTCCATATTTAACACCTCTATCCTCTGGTTTTATCCTTCATATATCTTGGATTGATCAATCACAAATTCATGTGCTGTAAATACTGAACAAGTTGACATTAAAAGATCTATATTGGGAGCGATACAATTCAGAATGTTATAGTTCAATGTAGAATATAGATTCATATAGATAATTCAATATAGAATTAATGTATAAAATATTTTTCTTCTTTGAACTGTGATAATATCTAGTCTATCAGTGATAATTTGTAAAAGAAATGTTAGTAATCATTTAGAGGTGAATCTTGCAAAAATAATAATGACTTAATTCTACTTTCACTAAAAACTGGTAAATTTTCATTGCATGTAACAGGAAGAGAATTTGTCTGTGAGAGCTCCACCTTTAGGCTAAGCATTATTCAAATGCTTCATTAAAAATTCTGCTTGTTTTCTACTTGGTTATTATTCCTATAGTGTGCTTAATTGTTATTATATGAACAGTGCATTTGACTGGAACTATTTATTAGTTTCCAGTTGATAAGCATAGATTTGTTAAAAACAGTTTGCGGTAAATTATGTTGAACAGTGTCCTGCTTCTATGAGTGTAGTTCTTATTATGAAGTCTGTTAAGTATGAAGCCGTACAGAGCAATTAGTTTCTGTTGTTATTAACAACTGACAGCAATACCATTATTGATTCAGATGCTACAAAATCCTAATCTCTCTGCTTGCATGAGTAAGTATTATTCAGGCACTGCATCATGTTCAGCGTGTGGTCAAGGATTTTCAGAGGTTGTGCAAGTTTCACATTCCATACATGTACAACATTCCATTCAAAGTTCATACTGAAACCATTTGGGTTTGAAAACCCTTTTAAAACCCACTATCAAACCCAAAAAGGATCATTATGATCAAAATTGCAACAATTAACAACTGTAAAATACAAGAAACATTATTTTTTCCACCTTTTTTCAATCTGTTATATACTGAATCATTAAATGTGCTTGATTTCAGTCTTTAGTATTTGACTTAAATATTTAATATTTCTTCTGTTTTTATACTATACATTACTGGCATCCTCCAGCTTCCAATTTCTTGTTTAACTGTGGAGTCTCGTCAGGAAAATCAAAAAAGGGCACTGGTCCCAAAAGCAGCCGGAGGAGCAAAGAAGAAAATAACTTGTCACACATATACATTTTCTAAAACACTCACAAAATTGTGAAATGCTCCACTGAACAAGTGTATGTAACCAGTGTATCTATATAGCCATCATCCTTCTGATAAAATGGGACACAGTTTCAACAGCTACACTGTACATAGGGGGAGAGTTCCAGGCTGTCTTTAGTATACAAGACTCAAATACCCCTTTTGTTCAGAATTATTGTAATCAACAAATACGCCTTCTGGAAATACACTTATTTAAGTCCCTATTCTATTTTAGTATCCCTTCAATACAGGCAAAATTTGATAATTTTCTGTATGTTTCTGTATTCTTAAAGAGGTTTTGACTGACAGTTTCTATGTAGATATGTATCTCTTTCCTTCTCATGAAGTTCAATATACTGCAAATATACAGAAGCTGGAAAGGCAGATATATGTTATTAAGCCATATAAATGTTAACACTAAGTATGTTTATTCTTATGGAAAGCTTACTACCTATGTTTAAAGCATCTTATTTTGATATGCACTTTGTTTTCTCATATCTAATGACCAAAGCAAGAGAAGAGTGGCCAGCAGGTCAAGGGAGGTGATTCTCTCCTTCTACTTCACTCTCGTGAGACCCCACCTGGAGTACTGTGTCCAGTTCTGGAGCCCCTACTACAAGAAAGATATGGACGTGCTGGAACATGTCCTGAGAAGGGCCACGAGGACTATCAGATGGCTGGACCACCTCTCCTATGAAGACAGACTGAGAGAGCTGGAGTTATTCAGTCTGGAGAAGAGAAAGCTCCGAGGAGACCTTATTATCGCCTTCCAGTATCTTAAGGGGGCCTACAAGAAAGCTGGTGAGGGATGTTTTAGGATGTCGGGCAGCGGTAGGACTAGGGGGAATGGATCAAAAGCAGACGCAAGTAGATTCATATTAGACTTTACGAATAAGTTCTTCACCGTGAGGGTGGTGAGACACTGACACAGGCTGCCCAGAGAGGCGGTGGAAGCCCCATCCCTTGAAGTTTTTAAGGCCAGGCTTGATGGGACTCTGAGCAACCTGATCTAGTGGGAGGTGTCCCTGCCCATGGCAGGGGGGTTGGAACTAGATGATCTTTGAGGTCCCTTCCAACCCTGACAATTCAATGATTCTATTTTCTGTGTGTATTTTCTTTTATATTTTACATCTTCATTATGTTACACTGTAACATGAAGTACTCCATTTTCACATTGCAACTCTTCTTCAGGAAAATAGTGTTTTCACTTACTAAATATTTCTAAAAAGAGAGGTATTCCTGAGGTTTGTGTGCAGCTTTGCATTTTACTTAAAATGACAGCTTTTTGTACCTTAATTTCAAGGTACATTGAATTGCATGCATATGAGGATATCTAGTATTTCTTCTCTTTCTTTTCTGAGTTTAGTTCATGTTTTTAACAGGAGCCATTCTGAGCCATTTTCTTAGTGAAAACTGAAATTGCTTTCTTAGTTACCTAAGAGAAAAATACATTTTTATGAGTTTCTAATATGTGGGATTGTATATAAGTCTGTAATTTAAATTTAAGGCATATATCTCTTAGTAGTTCTGATTAAGTTTCTAGTTTAAGAAAAAGAACAGGAGCAGTGGTCAAAATGCTAAACCAGTAATGTTTTCAAATTTATGTGGTTTATTCAAATGCCTATATTTCTCTGTGAAAGGTCCACAAAGAACTTCCAGTCTTCACAGAATAATACAGTGATTGCATCTGTTTTCACTGTATTTGTCCTGGTATATGGAAGTTTTCCTAGAACACAAGAACAGGTTAAAGACTCCTCAGATATTTTCATGAAATGGACAACTTAGTAGGCACAGCCAAAGGAGAACAAAGACAACTGAGAGGCCATTATGTGGATTAATTCAAAAAGCCATTTTAGCCCTTGGAAGATATCCCAGTGTCCTAGAATTAGGCAATGACAAAGTTGAGCTTTATGTCTCTTGTGTGCAATCACTTACTTCTCCACCTTTCAGCTAGCACTGTATGCCCTTTGGCTATTACTGAGAATGTAGCTGAGTTTTAACTCATTAATGTGATAACAACTCAGCAGCTGACACCAGAGGCCCTGTGCTTAATGGGTATGTTCACTGAATTCTAGTGGGATTCCTTTGTTGTGAGTGAGAATGGATCAGCAAGAACAACCTGATTGCTCAGCAGCAGCAGGCATACTGACTGTACAAGAGAAGTTATGTGAATGACTCATGCCAGTTGCCTGAAGAAGTGGGGACCGTGACTAACTGCTTTAACGCATCTTTTAATAGTAAAATTTTAATGTGACTAGGGAGGATGTAAGAAACACAAAGAAAATTAAAATGAGCTAGAAATACAAATACAGACTAGTCTTACACTCTTCTTTCTGGAAGATGTTATTTATTAATTTTATATTATTGCCAGCTCAGGTTTATGTTTTCATTCAAACTAATAAGACCAATGTCAATACAAAGTAATATACTAGAAAATAGGCTGTCAACTGTCTTGAAATAAAAAAACCCACCTCAATTGTGATGTTAGATTCTATTCTGGCTGCTCAGTAACTCAAGTGTTTTATACAATCTGAAATATTTTTTCTTGTATAGTATTATTTTATGTCTAAACTTACTCACTGAAAAATACTCTATGCCATTTGACCTATTTATTCTCATCAGTTCCGCAGACAATTTGCTGTTATTATAGAGACTTGGACTAAGCTTCCTCTATAATAACTTAGCAAGACACTTTCATATAGAGAGGTGGCTGTTCCTTAGCAAAAGTAAGATCTTTTGTTACGCAGCACTACAGACAGTGGGTGTTTTTACGTATTTGATCCTTCATCCAGGTTTGTCTAGAGTTCTTTGGGGATTTAATGACATACCTCCTACAAATGAACAGAAAGGTAAGATTTCAAATAAGTATAAAGGAAGAGTTTAGAGTGTGTATCTCAATAACAGCAGACTACAGCACTGGATTGGAGGACAGTAATACTAAGTAGTCAGGCAGTTGGAATGGATGATCATCTTAGGTCCCTTCTAACTGAAATATTCTATTCTATTCTATTCTATTCTATTCTATTCTATTCTATTCTATTCTATTCTATTCCACTCTATTCTAAATGTCAGTATAGATGTAAACCAAGGATGGGAATCCATAATCTCTGTGTCAAATACAGAAGTCTGTAACTAGGGATGGGACTCTATCCACAACTCAGAACTTTAGTAGCAGATGGCCTTTCACAGCTTGACATTTTGAGCAAGAGTGGCTTTTTGAATTTCCCCAAAGCCTCAGTAGAAAGTGACCTGAAACGTTGCAGTTTAGCGTCATTTTAGGAAAGATAGAATGGTTTGGGAATATTTTGCTAACCAATTTATTATATTTGCCTACTTTTAATTACATTGAAGCAGAGAGTAAGAATGAAGAGATTAAAAAAAATAAAATAAGTCTTTTAATGTGTGCTTTAAGATTGAAAATTACTTCTGTTTTGGCTATAGTGAAAGTGTTCCCCAGTAGCATAAAGAAATGAATCACAGTACAGCTAAGCACGTGGTAAAGTGTCAACACCAATACCATTCTTAATCAAGTGGAGTAACAACTTCCATCCTTAGTGCCAATGCAGTTCTCTTAAGGCATTATCTGGTGAGTTTAAATACCTTAGAAGACTGGGCTTTTCCACAGAAACTATTTTCATTGCTTTGGCATCTGTTTTAAGTCATTTTTGCCACCAGCTATCAATATGAGTATCAAGCTACATAAAATTCTGCAAAACAGAAATGGTGACACAAATCATTCACTTACTGAACTGTAGAAAAACCATATGTTGTATTCTACTGTTTCATGCTAACAATTAATGCTAGATAAAATTTTTAAAGGCTAATTTAGAAAATGGTCCAAGTTTAAATTATTTTCTTATGTTTAAAAAATTCATTAAATCAAACCATCTCATGACAATGCCAGTTATTCCCCAGTAAGAAATATTATCAAAATAGTCATAAGGGAACAGATCTTGTAAATGTCCTTCATGTAATTAGTCCCACAGAAACCATATAAGCTATGGACATGGTGGGGATGATTAACGTGAGAAAGCCTTATAAGATTACTTACTGAAGACATGTTGCTACTTTTTACTGTTAACTGAAGCAAAGAAACAAAACAAAACAAAAGACAAAAACAAACAAAAAAAGCACGCAGGTTTCAAATAATATGAAAACAAAAGTTGACTCAAAGTTTTAAATCTTTTGGAAACATAGAACATAGGCCTGGTAATATTTGGTAATATTGAATATGGTAAAATTCAGTAATTGAATCTGTGTAGTGGCAGGTTATTACTGAAATGCTAGTTTTGACACCAAGCAGTATTTTCCTGGCAGTTCTTACACTGTTTTGATTTCCATCCACATCCTCTTGTCAGTTGCTACTTCTGGATTCTTCTGGATAATTGTGGAGTTGACCCAAAGTCACCTTTTTGTAAAGGTCCATACCCTACTTTTCCATGAGATTTGCAGGGAGCTTCATGAATAGATAAAGTCCCCTTTTTAAAACAGCAGTTTACATTCTCCTGAGGCAACTGCACTGGTATGGGATGGGAAAAATTTATGTGTTCTTTTTCTTCTTACCTCTACATTGTAGCATAACTGGGATTCTATTAGAAGAACAGCACACACAATTGCATGGGTAGATTAACTGGGACCAAAGAGTATAGAGAAATGGAGACAGGACTCTCTGAACTCCTCAGCTCTTACATGTTTGGCCACAGTCTGGCCTCTCAAATATATATTCATTAAAAACAAAGCAATTCCATAAGAAAATCTAAAAGGCATTTCTTAGCCACTTATCATGACACCTGTACACCTCCTAGGGTTTTATGCCTTCTTTTTTCAAACCATGATCATGACTCCATTTGGAGTCACAAAAAAGCTCAAAAGTTGTCATAAATGTTAAGACTCAAAGAAAAACAACTTATTACTCCGTACAACAACTATTTAAAATAGCTTGTTTAACTCCTATCTGAATTTGACCTTGAAATGCTGTTACAGGGAGTACGAAAGTAGCTGAGCCAAAAAGTGAGTGTTTTAGGAGAAACACACTGTTAGTTTGCAAAACATCACAACTGGTTTTATAGGTAGGACTCCTAATAGGAAAGGAGCTATTACACCTAATGTATTAAATTTGTTTATTAGGCACACAAGTTGAATTATGTGTTGATATATTTGAAGACTTACACCTGTTGTATGAGGTAAACAACCAAATTACACTTACACTAGGACAAATCCAAAACATGAATCTATCAGTGACACAGAAAGGATACATGATAGGAAACTAAGGAATAAGACTCTGTAGTATACATTACAAATTTAAATGATTGTGTAGCACCATGCCTGTAGCTACCATGACTGTGGAAGTCATTCTGATCTCCATAGTAATTACATGCTATTGACTTCAGTGAATTTGCCACAGGTTTGTACAGCTGTCAAAAAGGCAAATATTACATCCTATAGTTTTTAGGAAGGTTGTTTATTTTCTGTGGATATTTTGGTTGAAAATCTAGGCAATAGCTAACACTTAAGGTTTTGGTAAAAAAGTCAATAAATAATAAAATAAAGGTGAGAGGTAGGGAAGAGAAAAAATGCCTGCCACGATGACTGGGATCCTAAAGACCTTGGGAAAGTCAGTGAACTATCTGTGCATATTCTGTGCTGTTTCTGAGATTTGAAAACAATAGACGTAGGATAAGACTGAAGTTCCAAATGAAAGTTACCAAGAAAGCTACTGAAACACATGTAAGCAACTTACCAGTTCATGGATTTTGCAATTCAATACTTCCCAAGGGAATTGTTTTGGAAGTGAATAATGAAGGTTTAACATCAAGAAGTGTGGAAATAAGAATTTCATGATTTCTAACACTTGATTTAAACTGTCTTATGTTAGGGATTAATATTTTCTTTTAAATATTGCATTGTGTGTGGCAATAATAATAATTAAAATTTTGAAAACTATAAATTGGTTTCTCTTAGAAAAGGAGCTGGTATTAATGAATGATTCAGCATTTGGAAAACATATGCTTATCAGTATTGACAATAGTCTGAGAGTAAAGTGAATGAGCAGAAAATGTCACTGGAATAAATCAGTGACAAGATTTCCTAAGTAAACCTGCTAAGTTTTCCACTAAACTCTCTAATGAAGCCAGAGACTTTTCATAGACATACAATAGCTTTATTTCTATCTCAAAAAAAAAAAAAAGGTTTCAGAAATCAGTCTGAGTGTTGTTGTTTTGTTATTATGTCTTCTTCTTTATTTCCAGGTGGTTTTGGTAACTGCTCACTGTTAGCTCATGTCTCCATTTGCACATGTGCATTTCTAGTGGTTTCTAATGATATCTCAAGTCTCAAGGGGTCCAGGATCAAATGGCAGTCTGAATTTCTTTTGTCTCAATTTTTTGAGTTGCAGGAAAAATATATAGACATATGATATGAGTTTGTAAGAGCAGTATCACAGATGATATTTCATGTTACTCTGTAGCATAAAGGCTTGTTTCATGTCTTTCAGATCAATAGCAGTTTTTTGGTTGGGATTTTTGTAGCTTTTATTTTCTCTCCTATCCTAACATTTCTTTCTGTCCAAGCAATTTTGAAAGACCTTTGGTGTTGTCTTTACTGTTTTCTCTCTCTTTTTTTTTCTTTCCACTAAGTTTTCTCCTATTGTGTATAGAATTACAATGAATAGATCCAAAATAATTCTTGTTTGATACAGTTCATTGCAGTCCTACTTAGATCCAAGTTGGCTCTAACCCCAGAGCCTCAACGAGGTTGGAAGATTTTTTTCTGCTCTTGAGGGATATTTTCAGGTGGCTTTTAATATTCTAAAGACCACTTTGGCCTGTGAGCTTGGCCTAATTCAGATACTCCCATCAGCATCAAAGTCTGCCTTTGGAAATAGTCTATAACATTCCTTCTCTCAGCAAATTTAATGATTATAGAAAAGTAAGAGCTTTGCAGAATTTTTTGAAATTATATACTTTTAAATTTAGATTCTGTTTAATGCTTTAGTTTGTTCATTTACATTACTCAGCAAAATCTCGCACTACCAAAATAGCAACACATAGGTAAAAAGTGAAAGTTTCCATAACCAGCAGAAAACAATGCTTTCTAGCTTCCAGGGGAAAAAGCACAGCTACTGTAATTCTGCCCACGGATCTGAGTCACTGTTGTGCTTTGCTGGGATGACTGAGAGGTAAATTATATCTTTTGAAGTAGTCTGTGAAATATGAAGCAATCACAGCAGCAGATATTTGAAAAATCAACGTCTTCACCCGTGTTAATACTCTGGATGTACTTATATTTTCTATTGTGTATGGAACTACTAGGTTTTTGTTAGTCAAGGAATATCTTGCCTTTAGTTATTATTTTCTTATTTTATTGGTAATTGCTTAAATTTTAC
Organism: Eurystomus gularis; assembly: GCA_013400335.1. NCBI lineage: Eukaryota > Metazoa > Chordata > Aves > Coraciiformes > Coraciidae > Eurystomus > Eurystomus gularis. The sequence goes on along the minus strand of VZZY01018541.1, from coordinate 85,933 downwards.
CATCACTCTTAAACTTCATTGCATTGTGTATATGACTTAGTATTTTATTTATTGGACCTCAATAATGTTTTTTTAATGTATGTGTAAAGTAATAAAATTACTGTAACACCATACCTTGAGAGCTGTCACTGAGCTAGTGTTTGCATAGGCCTTTTATTAAATTTGCTGTCACTAAGGGTTTTTTTGGCTGAAGATACACAATAGTCTCCTTCTGAGATATTCTTTCTACACTTGTTCCTCTATGGATTTAGAGTTTTCTGTAGCCAGACCTAAGCTTTAAAGGTCATTTTTGTTGAATGCCAGGAACCAATACAAGTATGTGTACACATCTAGTTGAAAAAAAAGAAAAAGCCACTTGAAAATAAAGATGTTTTTATCTTGGGCAATGATATGTTAGGAATTTTTTTTTTTAAATCCACTAGATATTCCCTCATTGTATTTTACTAGTCTTAATGGCCTAGTGACAAGGTTATAAGGAGATTTTTCAAATAATCTTCTCAATATATCCTCATCAGGAGTAAGCTTCTATGTGTCTGTGTATGTGTTCATGCTTTACTGAAGGATGTTTTTTGGCCTATAGTGGATAGCATGGTTCAGATGTCAACAAAGATAACAAGCCAGGGAAACCTTTTAAATAATATTTATATGCTATTTCCTGTAACGAAATATTTCAAATCGCCGTGTTATACTATAAAAGAACAAAGAATGTGGATATAAAGACTGTATCAAACAAGAATTATTTTGGCTCTATTTCTTTTATTTTCAGTACTGTTTTACAATAGGTTCCACATAAACAAGGCATGGGGCATCATTCTCTCTTTTTTACTTTTAATTCATGCTGGTGCATCCCCATTGACTGATGGCTATAATACAAACACTGTGTAGCAAAATGGTAAATCAAGTTCCGCAAGCACTAAGGATATTGGATTTTATCAAAATAAAAGCTTTTATCAAAAATAAATGATAAAACTCTGCTATTTGAAAACAGCAGAGCTGAGTACACTATTTATACTTTTTTTTCCTGTTAAACAGAGGCTTTGTTAATTCTATTGTCCAGTACAATAAATAAATAAATAATATTCAGACATTTATAGTGCTTTCACCGTTGTGGTTTTGTGTGCAAAATTATGCTACACTAACTTCCTAAAATTAAGGCCATTTATGACTGTTTGGCAACAAAATAGCATAACTCCATTGCAAGTATTTGCTAAGAAGTTTGAAGGTTTGTATTTATCGGAAAGATGGAAAAAAGATACATCTTATTTTTCCAAAGATATGTCCTATTTTACCAAATAGTTCATTAATACTTTCTGTTTCTCAAGCCTGTTTGGTGTCAAAGTTGATGTCTGCATATAAGTACACCAGGATGGAAATCCAGGTGCAGATCATTAAAATAGCAGACATTGCATGCAGCAGAAAATTAAGATATTTCTTCAGATTTTTTTCATAATATAGCATACAAAGTACTTCCAGTTAAGTATTTACAGATAAAATCTGTATCTTTACTCATATGTCATGGTTTAGGTGCAGCTGGCAACTGAGCACATGCCACCACTCGCTCACTCCTACCCACCCTCTCCCACCCCCAGCACGATGGGAAGGAGAATAGGGAGAAACAGGCAAAAACTCGTGGGTTGAGATAAGGACAGTTGTGGTGGTTCAGACACTGCTGGGAGCCAAGGGGAGTCAAGCCATGTGGCCACTGCTGCTGACTCCCCCATCTCGGACAAAGGGAAAGGCAGGAGTGCCTGAGAATGCCTTTTTGGGTTGAGATAAGGCGAGTTTAATACAATGACACACACGAAACCATCACAGTAACAACAGCAATGACAACAGTGAGAAAAACAAAGTACAAAACCAGCTATACTGTGTGGACGGATCGGCTGCAGGCGCGCGAGTTGTGCCACAGAACGTGGAACCGGAACTAGCCCTGGGGCATGATGTCAGTACGGTATGGAATAGTCCAGCCACACCAAATTAACCCTGTCCTGGCAGAACAAGGACAACAGTTTAATAGAACAACTCAGAGAAGAAACAACAGTGATGACCATAACACTAATGAAATAGTATGTAAAGCTGGTGATACAAAACACAGTGCTTACTGGCTGACCACCTAGCCCTGAGCCAACCACCGTGCTCAAAACCCATGCACTTGTCCAGCCAGCCGTCCGCTTATATAGTAGACATGATGTTAGTATGCTATCAAATATCCAATTGCCTGGTTTAGTTGGCTATCCTGGCTGTGGTCCCTACCAGATTCTTGTGAAAATTAACCCTATCCTGGCTGAAGCTAGAACAACATCTGAGAACTGGCAGTCATCATGAAGCACAAATCACTATGAGTATATAGTGATTTCATCTGTGTTCCTGTAAATATGGAGGTTGTCTTCATCCCCTTACTTTGTACTGTGCTTAGTAACTTTTTTTTGTTCTGGAAAAGTTTGGTGGAAGTAACCGAAGACTGAGAACAATTTTACTGAGGGTGAAATTACATGCTTTTGACAGGCCAACAGAAGTGAAATGACATTTTTTGAATTTTTGAACTTCAATTCTGACTTTTCTAGGCACCATTTCTAAAAGTTTATTTGGGAATTTCCATCTAAGTTTATGTAAAACACTATTTTTTTCTCTTTTTTCTGTGCTGGAACCCATGTGTGGCAAGCAGAAAAGTCTTTACATGTTTCATCTTACTAGAACTTATTTGATCTAATCTGAAAATGTGTAAAAAACCTAATATATTCTTAAATTTGAGGTAATTAATACAGTATTATGTGATAACTTGGCTCTTCTAACAGTACGAAATCAAGAACCATTTAACTAACAGACATCCAGGACTTGCCTCTCCCAACTAAGTGCTCTATACTCCAGGCTATAGGAACATCTGATTCTCAATGAGTAAATAAGCATTTTACGCTGACAATTTTACCAAAGACAGTGAAGAATACTTCTGGTTTTCCTTTCTAAATTTCAAATGGAATGTCAAATGGACTTTATCAAGGCTTATAAAGATGGAAAATTTTAGCTTTCCAAAGACAAAAAAAGCTTATATCCCATCATAACCTACAATGAGCAGTTAAATTGGCTCATGACTGCCTGATACACACTGATATCTCATGACAGTTTTTTGTGCTGCTGAAATAAAGCAAATTAATAATCCAATAAGATTGTTTCTCGGAGAATTGCAAGAGAAACTTTCTGCTCTAGGCATGTGGCAGAGTGCTGCAATGTCACAGTGGGAGTCTCTCAGGACTAAAATAATACTACCTCAGTGTTAAAACCAAATAGGTTTGGTACTTGAATTAAAATATCATCTATATTTTGTCTCGTGGTCAAAGAGAAAAAGAACCATGCAGCCAACCAAACTGAAAGAGAACCTTTTGTATTGGGTGTCCATGGCAAGGTGTTGGCAGCAGAGGCCTTTAGGAGTGGTCTTTGAGAGAAGAGGCCAGGGGCTGCCCTGTGCCAGACACAGCTGGCTCCAGCCAGTCCCAGACAGTTCTGCAACAGATCCACCGCAGCACACAGCTGTCAACCAAGCTGGTGGCACATCTGTGAACATATTTATGAAAGGGCAAAATCACAACCCAGGTACAGAAGGAGGGAAAAGACAGTGAGAAACAGTGCTGTGAACACAAAGGTCAAAGAAGGAGGAAGAAGAGGTGTTGCTGGCATCAGAGCAAGTTCTTCCCTGCAGCCCATGGAAAGGACCAGAGTGAAGCAGATATCCACACTGAAGGCCATGGAGGACTTCATACCAGAGCAGGTGGATGTTTTTTGGAGGATCTGCAGTCTGTGGGAAGTCTGTGCAGAAGCAGTCTTATCCTGAAGTATTGTATCCATAGGAGGGACCCCATGCTAGAGAAGAGGAAAAGTGTGAGGAGGAAGAAGCAACAGAGAGGAACTGTTATGTACTGACTGCAGCCTTCCATAGCCCATCCTCCCATGCTGTTCAAGGCAGGGAGATTAACAGGGAGTACCCTGTTCAGGAGGAAATCATCTGAGCCTGGGAAAAGAGGTGTGTAGACAGGTAAAGTTTTGTTTTAAATTTTGTGTTGGTTTCTCAGTACCTGAATCTGTTTTGACAGTAAATAGAATTATTTTTTCTCTCATCCAGTCTGTTTTGCTCATAACAGTAACTGGCAAGTGATCTCACTTTCCTTATCTCAACGCATGAGCTTTCTCATCTTATTTTTCCCAAAATTCTGATAAGGACGTTGTGTCAGAGAGTTGCTGGGTGGGCATTTAGCTGCTGAACAAGACTAACTCCACCACAGGTTTCTAAGCAGCAAACTATTACTTAGATCTAAGAGCTCTGTCTATGAAGAAGAGGGAATTTACTGATGTTGTGTGCCAGGAATTCTTCAGTGAAAATGTACCAGAGGAAAAAATAATACTGTCAGGAAAAAGAGGGAGACAAAATTTCATCTTCCCAGTAGGATTCAAAACAAAGGAAAGATACACAATTATTCCTACTGAAGGGTAGAATAAAACCTTTTAAATGTGGACTGTCATATAACAAGATGAATTCCATTCCACTAACTCAGAAAGACAAATTTTACTGAGTTAGATTAAACTAAAAATCATTTAAAATAACTTTAAAAGCTTTTTGTGTGTGTTTTCTCATTTCATTTATCTGAAAATTCAGATTTTGTTGCAACTCAAAGCTGGTAGATGACATGAGCACTGATAGCACTGAACATGTATTTCATTGTAAGGAATCCTCTGAGGAAACATGTCACATAGGAAACCATGATTTTTTAATTATTTTTTTTTTTTAAGTAAGAGCAGGTCACTATGAGCACCAGAAGAGCTGTCCTTTTCTGCTAAACTTCTAGTCATAGTGATACTATTTCTACCACAGTCCTTTTCTAAAAGCAGTAGAAGTATTCTTATTATTGTTTATTCTTTCTAACCTTATATAAAAGTATCTCTATAATCTGAACAATAATAACTTCAGCAGGTGTTCACTGCTTGTTTGTTTGGTTTTTTTTTCTTTAATTTCTCTTTGGAGACTGGCCACTAGTGCTAACTGCACCACAGGGTATATTATAAAAAAAAGCTGCCCACAGTGACAATTAAACTACTGAAATGAAAACTAAGAGAATGTCTTCAAGAAAGAAGTACAGCTTGCCTCATACTTTGTGCAGTACTCTACTGGAAACATCTGTATATGCACATAACGTAGAGCGTGCAGGCTTTATGTGAATAGAAGTGGATTTGTGCATGAAATTTCAAGAGGGGGGGAATGGAGGAAATAGAGACCACAAGAAATGAGCATGGGAACGTGACCTATATAATTTTGGGGCTGGATGTATGTGCTTATAACTGAAATGTTATTTGCTATTGTCAATTACTAAATAGTAGAATGCATTAATTCTACTTGGGGCATTTTTCATACTATCTTCCTTTAGAACACTTAGTTTGTGCTTTTTCAACATTTATAAAATCCAGCTGTTTTGCTAGTAGAAACAGCTCAGAACGTTGTCCAGCTCCTATAATGTTATTGGGCAACTGAGAAATGTTAACAACCTTTGCTTACTCTGTGAAGTGTGTTAGCTGACACATAAGTTCTCACCCCTGGTGAGTAGTTCAAGATTTTTTTAATTGTCTATTACTTGTAACTGCAGGTTTTATGCTTCTTGTTTATACTTTTTTTTTGTGCAATTTCTTTATACATTCATTTTTTCAGAAGATATTTCAAAGAAGTATCTATCTATTTGTATGCATGGACTTTCATCACAGTACTTATGAACATACAAATATTCCTTAAAGTGTTTCTATTAGATTTTTTTTTCAAATAGGAAGGCCTTATAGAGAATAAGGTAAATGACAGTGCTATTAAGGACTTGTTCAAACCTTTGCAAAGCCTATGAGGAAGTAAATAAATAAGCATAGATATTTAGGGTTGCAGAACAGGGCCAAAATTGCCACATTTCTTGAACTTATTCTAATAGCCTCTCTTAACTATGTCAGTGTGATATGTCTATATAGATGTAGTAACATACCTCACATAAACTTGGGCAAAATAGGGACTCATTCATATTAAAGATTAAATCAAGTTATGGTACAATTTCAATATTAACAACCGGCTTCTACAAGAACGAAATAAGAGAAAATCTTTCAAAAAGAGAAAAAATTGGCCACAGCATACTATGGTCCATACAATAGAGCTGTAATAGACAAATGAATGGAAATATCACAGAATGGTTTGGGTTGGAAGCGACTTTAAAGATCATCTAGTTCTAGCCACCCTGCCACGTGCAGGGACACTTCCCACGAGACCAGGTTGCTCAAAGCCCCATCCAACCTGGTCTTGAACACATTCAGTGATGGAGCATCCATAACTACCCTGGGCAACCTGTTCTAGTGTCTCACCATCCTCAAAGTGAAGAACTTCCTAATTTCTAATCCAAATCTCCCCTCTTTCAGTTTGAAGCCATTACCCCTCATCCCATCACTACAAGCCCTTGTAAAATGTCCCTTCCCAGCTTCCTTGTAGGTCCCCTTCAGATACTGGTAAGCTGTAATAAGGTCTCCCTGGAGCCTTCTCTTCTCTATCTTAGATAAGACACTACTAACTGAAAAGGTGAATCAAAAATGAGTACTGAAAACAATCTTAAATAACAATACAAACCAGTGATGTTAAACTTGGGCAATATCTTTTTTTACTAAAGAAATATCTGGCATAATCAGTGCTTCTCTCCAATAAACCTATAGTGATTTCTCTAAAAGCTTTTGTATTTCTTTAAATAAAATACCACATATTCAATTTTTTAGGTTTTCATTGTTCTAGGGAGATAGCAATTTGTGAACTATAGCCTGCTGTAGACTGGGCTTGATCTAGATCTATTTACTAACTGTGGCGAAATAGTATTTTTGGAAATACTTATTTTATAGTGGTTGCATATTTGGAGAAAAATGTTGTTTCCACACTGATTTGTTTGTTCTGTCCATAAGCTTGTATTCTACAACATATGATGATAAAAACATATGATTCATGGATGACACTAGGAGCAGATTAGTAAATTATGAGTTCTTAATCCAATGTGATAATTGTTTTTTGTTATTTTATATGTGCTGACAGACATGATCAGAACAAACCGATGACAGCACTAGAAGGATAAAATAATCTATTATTTCTTATCTTTGATAGAATATACAGTAAGATAAGACTTCTACTTGGTAATCAGAGATGATTTTGAAAAAAATGAGATGACTAGAAGCAACAAATATTTCTGATACATATGAGAAGGACTAATTCAAAATGCAGCAGTAACCATTTTCTTTTAAATAATGTGGAAATTGTGGTGATGTCTATTTATTTCCTAATAACATTGCGGTTAACTATTCACTTGGGGAGGAAGAAAACCGAGCTTCACACCTTAAAGTTCAAAGCTTCTCTCCCCAAATTTCAAGAGAACAACATAACAACATGATAGATCCAATCTTTATGCATCCTGTTGAAGCTGTGAACTTACAGAACATAATATGATTTTTTTTATGTCAAAGAAAAATTGTAAGAAAAGAAAATATTGTGTATTCAGTAGTCTAACATGTTCTTAGTTGTGCTTTTAACAAAATAAACATAGTTTACCTAAGTTATTAGATAAAATACAAAGATAGTTGTAAGACTAGGACACTCAAAGCAACAATTCTAATTCCTAATGAATGTCCTAACCATCAAGTTACAGACTCATACTCCTGTTTATACTCTCCCTTTTCCCTACTAAGCCCTAACTATCTCCTGTACGCTGACACTTCTTTAAAATTAATAAAGAGACTGTCTCTTTTCCACCTAGGTTAAGCAATTAACTGACAGTACTCTTTGACGTTATGGAGATGAAGGATGGAACTCCTTCATGCCCTGAAATCAAATGTCTTCTTCTTGGGTGTGGGAGATGCACCTGACCTGACCAAGACCTGGCAATGACCAGGGCTGCCATAGACCTGATGAAGATCTGGTCTTCATGACCATTAAAATCCAATTTTTGCTTTAGGCCCTCATCATGATCTTGCGCCCAACTAATTAGAATTGACCACAGCTTAGACTGGACTAAAGTACGAACAGACCCTCCCTGAATTTGAGTGAGTCCTCCTTGGAGCAGTGGTTCTGCAGTCATGGACCCTCCCCTTGGATCAGGACACTGCCTGAGGAACTTTCAGGGGTTGAGAGAGCCTTCACTCGCCCTTTGGTGAGTGAATACATCTTCTGATATATCCCTGAGTGAGCCCTTGTCCCTTTGTGGGTGAGTGACCCAGATTCTGGGTACCCTTAAATGGAAGGTTTTCCCTTTTGTGAGTGAATGTGTGCACATTTGGGGTTATCTTTCTAAAAAGGAATATTCACAAGACTTAGGAATTACTTGTGTAGTATTATACTCCCTCCTGATATTCAAACTTGTGATTTACTTTGGTCTGTCAGAGTGCTGGGTAATTTTTGATTGGAACAAATCTGCATTTTGGGTAGCCACTTTGCCAGTTTTGTGGGTGCCTTCATGACACTGGGCAAATGATCTATCAACTAGCATTGTATAAAAGACTGATGGTGAACACTGTATCTCCTTCTATGGGTGCAATTAAAATAACCAATGGATGGTGCTCTATTTTTTCCCAAATGTGGGAATGATTTCAGTCTGTGGATCTTAACTAACAGGTAAGAATGTTGCAAAAGTTCTGAGTTAGTAGTTTTGGGTCCAAGAAGGGTTTGAATTTCAGAAACACCCGTCATAAATCACAAAAATCCCCATGATTTATATTCCAGGAAATTATTGCAATGTGTGTTTCCAAAATTTCAAATAAATTCATATGCATTGAATTTTCTGTACCCATGTTTGCTAGTCAGCTTTGTTAACATAATCCTTTTAGAGCATCAGCCTAGGGTCTTGCTGAGGGTGGATTGATTGGGGGTTTTTTTATTAGCTTCATTTCACTTCAAAATTAGTGTCTCAGACTTATGCTGTTGACTAGATTATTCTCTAATTACTGTTTAAATACTATTTTCACATTATTTACCACCTTAAGAATAGAAGGTAACAATCTAGGCTAGTATAGGTATATCTGGGCTATAGGCAGTGGATTTATTTTTCAGTCTGCTGCTATTAAATCTGTTACCTAGGTCTGGTTTGGACTTATGTCTGTGCAGATCGAAACCTGTTTGGTTATGCACTTTCTTTTTCACAGCTTGTGCTGATGGTACATATAGAAGATAACTTGCTTTCTGTAACTATAGATACAGATGGTAACTTGCTATAATCTATCTCTTTGTTGTTTAATCCTTCCTGCGTTCTAGGCCTCGCAATTGCGATAATTGGTTGGGATTCTGCACTTACCTTAACAGACACTTCTGTTACAACCATGAAGGTTGGACTTGATGATCGTGGAGGTCCTTTCCAACCGTAATGATTCTATGATTCTATGAACCATGGCTGAATATCCGCAGCTTGGACAATACACCTGTAATGAAATCAGGAGGTCTTTGGGACTTAGCAGTTCATTATAGAATCATAGAATGGTTTAGGTTAGAAGGGACCCTAGAGATCATCTAATCCAACCTCTCTGCCATGGGCAGGGATGCCTCTCAACTAAACTAGGTTGCTCAAGGCCTCATCCAGCCTGGCCTTGAAGACCTTAGGGGAAGGGGCATCCACAACCTCTCGGGGCAGTCTATTCCAGAGTCTTGCCACTCTCGTACTGAAGAATTTCTTCCTAAGAGCTAGTCTAAACCTACTCTCCTTCAATTTAAAACCATTTCCCCTTGTCCTGTTGCTGGACACCCTTGTGAAAAGTCCCTCTCCAGCCTTCCAATTTACCTCCAGTTCACCAATTATATTCAATATCACAAATTAGTACCTACTGCTTAAAAAAACCCTATAATTTCTAAGTCCAAGAGCTAGCTCAGAAAAGACTAAAGACAGAAGGACGTAAATAGAAGTTCATGAAGTCTGCCTTCAAATGAGCCTACTGAAGCATTGCTAGGTAGAGGTTTGTTCTATTTAGAATTATTTATTATTCTACTGTATTCACTAGATAATAGCATTATTATTCTACCATTTAGAATTATCACAAAATTGATTAAATCAACCTTGGTATTCAGTGTCAGGGCCCTGAGGCCACCATAGGCCTTAACTGTCCTGAGCAGTCTCACCTGGGGCCTTAACCCATGCCCATTGCCCAGGAGTTTCAGTTATGTTCAGGCCTGGGTACCCAGTCATCATCAGAACTACATGATGAGTGTGCCTGCCTCCAGTCCTCTCTCTCTGGCCCTGTCTCCTAGATGGATCGTACTTCTATGCTGTAGTCCTGTCTCTAGCCTTGTCTCCTAGGAGAACTCTGGACTCCCTTGTCTTCAGTCCTGTCTCTGGCTCTATCTCCTTCTGCTCCTGGATGACTGCATCCAAAGAATTGCAGTTAATGTCTCAATGTCCAGATGGCGTAACAAATGGTGGCCTTTAGTGGTCTGTATTGGGACTGGTGCTGGTTGATATCTTTATTAATGACATAGATTGTGAGATAGCGTGCGCCCTCAGCAAGTTTACTGGTGACACCTAACTGCGTGGTGCAGTTGATATGCTAAAGCAAGGGGATGCCATACATTTACAGGCTGGAGAAGTAGGCCAATGTGAACCTCGGGAAGTACAACGAGGCCATGCAAGGTCTTCCACTTGGGTTGGCACAATCACCAGTATCAGTACAGACTGGAGAATGAATGAACTGAGAGCAGCCCTGAAAAGAAGGACTTAGAGATAGCTGAAAAATCATACATGAGCCAGCAATGCACACTTGCAACCTAGAAAGCCAAATAGTACCATGGGCTGAATAGAAGCATGGCCAGTGGGAGGTGAGAGGTGATTTTCCTCTCTAGTCCTTTTTTGTGAGACCTCCCCACCTAGAGTACTACATTTAGCTCTGGGTTCCCAACACAAGAAAGACATAGACCTGTTAGAGTGAGTCCAGAGAAGGGCCATGAAAACAACCTGAGAGTTGGGACACTTCAGTGAAGAAGGAGGAGAGCTGAGAAAGCTAAGGCTGTTTAGCCTGGAGAAGAGAAGGCTCTGGCGAGACCTTGTTGTGACCTTTCAATATATAAAGGGTGCTTGTAAAAAAGATGGAGAGAGACATTTTAGCAAGGTCTCTGGTGACAGGACAAAGGATAATGGTTTTAATCTAAAAGAGGATAGATTTACATTGGATGTAAGGAAGAAATTTTTTACAATGAGCATGGTGAGACACTGGAACAGGTTGCCCAGAGAAGTTGTGTATACTCCATCCCTGGAAATGTTCAAGGTCATGTTGGATGTGGCTTTGAGCAATCTGACTGTGTGGGTTTAGTAAGAGCTGTGGCTGCGGGGTAGCCGAGCCACGTGGCTACGCCGCCGCTCCCTGCCCCTTCCCTGTGCCGCGGGTCACGGACAAAGAAAAAGAAGGTTTAAAAGTGCCTTTTTAAGTTGAGATAAGGAAGGTTTAATATGTATATATTTATATAAAAAACCAACAAATAATAAGCATTTGCAGTTAACAAAGAAACCCAGCAGTAACAGTGATAAAGGAACAATACAAAAAGATTGATAACAGAGAACAGTGAGGGAGCGAGCTCACCCAGACAACAGCCAAACTCGAACTGCCCCCCCACCGGAACTGGCCCCGGGGCATGACATCAGCATGGTGTAGAATAACCTGACTCCACTAAAATTAACCCTGTCCTGGCCAAACCAGGACACTGACCTAGTGAAGGATGTCTCTGCTCATGACAGGGAAGTTGGAACTAGGTAATCTTTAACAGACCCTTCCAAAACAAATCATTCCATGATTTTATAAATTCATCAGTATTATGGTTGAAATTCCAACTTTATGGTGGGAGGTATGTGTTAATAACAGAAAAGCTAATGTCCTAACCGCTTCCCTGTCAAACTGAACTGGTGAATTAAAGCTCAGTTTACCAACCAGAATCTGAATAGTACTAGAAGGGAGTTTGCTATAATGTCTCTGCCTGTGAACTGGGGTTTCCCTGCCGCCACTCCTCCAGCAGCTTAACATAGAATGAACTAAAGAGCTGCATTTTACAAAGAAGAACCAGTAGTTAAATTTAGCAGACAAATCTTTCCTTTTTCTCCACTGTTCATGAATAAAAGCAGAAAGCATTTAGTATGTCAAAAATAATGGAAGCCTTCCCTAGGGATATTTTCCATCTTGGCCTTTGCCATCATGCATTCTGAGGCTCACACTACTTTTCATGTTGTAGGTTGTTGTTGTTAAGGTGGAAGCGTAAGTAATTTAAAAAATAATATCCACATCATTTCCTTGGAGACCATTAGTGTTCTTCACTATCATTTTTTTTCTTTCTATACTAATGATGCCAATTTCCTCTCTTTTTCATTTCATTCTAAAATGTGTAACACTAATGGATTAGACTGTTTTTTTCCCATGTGAAGTCTAATACTATGTAATAGCTTGTTTATACAGTTGGTTGCCTTAAAAATAAAAAAAGTGAAGGAAAAAGGAAATAAGAAAAGACCAATTTCATCACTTATATCATTAATGGGCAAACTCATTGGCACAGAAGTGACAATGTTGCTGACAATGACTTTGGCAAAGCCAGATCTCTTTAGTGTTTGAAAAGCTAAGCAACAAGCAATAACAAGATGCTATTTGATTTGCAGCTATGAGTTAAAAGACAATAGATGAGCACACGAAAAAGGAGAAATCATTGCCATGGAACAGCAGCTGGAAGGCACAAACGAAAGCATAAGATTTGCAAAAAATAAACATATAGTGTTTATTCATCTTTCTAGATTTATCATTGGTACAAGCTATGGCGTCACATTTGGAAATAGATGGTGGATTCATCAATATTATTGTGTAAAGAATTCTTCTGTTCTAAAAAATTATTTCTTTTCTTATGTTCAGGAGATTTTAAAGACCGTGCTCCCTGACCATCAAAGCAGAGATTAGCAGAAGATCTGATGAGTCATCTGAAAATGTAACTGAATAAGAATTGCATTACTGGCTCTGTTCCAACAATTCAATATCTTAAACATCATTTATTCCCTCCCTCTAGGGATATTTTATATATTCCAAGGCTTCCTTTGAATGTTCACTGACTAGTTTTGACCAGCCTAGCTGAAAGAACAAAGCTTTATATAAATTGTGCATGCACAAAGGGATTATGTCCTTCTTCATAAACGTACGTGACAAAATATAAAATAAAAATGCACATGAAGATGCTTCCTTGGCAGCTGAAGCTCTAAAACACAAGTTTTAGTCACATTCACACATACACAGCCTTATCTGAAATTATTTGGGCTCTGGTAGTTGAGAGCTGAGAAAAATTTAGGTCATTGACATGAGGGTTCTTAAAGAAATGTAGAGCAGTTGTGGTCTGAGGATTTGTGGCAATCACATCATTCCTGCTACATAGAAGATCTCAGCTGTTTTTTTTCTTTTTAGCTGTAGTAGAAATAGTCTCTGATGTGCAAATTTAAGCTGTTTGCTCATGTCTACCACATTGCTAGATTTTATTCATTTCCTAACTTCATGAACACAAAACAAAATAAATCAAGTATGAATTCAGAGATTCATCGTGTCCCTTTAGCTCATTACACTTGAAACAGGATTATTAACTCATAATTCTGGTTGGAAAGTTATGATGTCCTCAATGCTACCACTTTCCATATAGTCAAGAAAAATCTGTGCACATGATGCAGAGTTGGTGAGGTTTATGACTTCTCTTAAGTTACAGCTGCAATAGAAAAAGACAAGTTACTTTAAGAAATTCATGTTATGTCCAGTGCCACTTGTTACATTTTAAAGGCTTGATCCGAACAAAAGCAACTTTCCCTAGTAAATCTAATATCATCGGTTATAATTTGAGAGCAAAACTCTTATATTTTCATGTATGCAGATAGCCCAATGACTAATCCCTGACTTCAGAGGACTAATTCAGAGGTGATACACATAAAATTAAAGTGGCTTTTCAAACAAGGATACCAAAATTGAGAAAATTTATTTTCTTAATAAATTAAGGAAATATTCAATTTATTATATTAGGAATAGAAAATCCACCTCCCCAAATCTTTTCTGTGTAAGAATGCACCAGGATTAATCCATGTACTTTCTGAAATTATACAATGAAGCCTGTGAAAGGACTGAATATAGATCTGGAAGTACAAGTAGGAATAGTCCCTATTTAAACTTTAACTGTCTGAAATTAGAATTTTTGCAAGTGTGGGATATAACTTGAATTTTTAATTTTCTGAAATGCCATATATGTCCTTGGAGATAGTCAAAAGTAGTTTGTATAATAGAAATTAAAGACAACTATGAGAAGATAATTTTCATGCCAAGCCATCAGTTTCTATTAGCTGAGGAATTTTAACTAAATCCTTGAAAAAAAATGCAAATGGGTTTTAGTTCAACCACAAGATATGGGTAAAACCCACAAACAATTAGGTTAAATACTTCTGCCCATGTCATACAGGAAGTCACATGAAATACAGTAAGAGAACACAATTGCCTTGAAAATACATTGAAATAATAGGAAAATTTGCTAAAAAGAAAACCAATCAAACCCCAAACAGTAAAGTGTTACTGCTGTAAGAAAAGCTTCGTAAAGAGAAAGAGGAGAAGTACAAGGACACCTTTTGAATTAAGGTGAGTTTAATATTAATGGTGAACAGATTGGCAATAGCTGAGCATAACATAGAGAGTCAGGAAAATTTACTGACATGAATTACAGTATGTGTAGGTTAAAACAAAAATCATAAAGGAACGAGGCCCAAAATTCCCAAATTCTAGGAGTGTATTCCACAGAATGGAAGTCAATGCACTGTGACTAATATTAAGGTTTAAGTATTTCAGGGAAATTATTAAGAGCCTTAGAACTGGGTCCAAAATTATTATCTCACTAAGTAAGGAGACATTTAGATCTTGCACTCTTGAGGTGGATTTATTTCATCTAACTTTAGATGGCATATCAAACACAAAGCTTTTCTCCAAAAGGCATAGAAGAGAATGCATCATCAAAAAGGGTTTAATCCCACATGTGTTAGACAGCTGTCTTAGAGTAGGGTGAACCACCTTACAGAAGTTCTGCACTTTCTTTACTGGCTGATGAAGAGATTCTAGTGAAGTAATTCTTTACTAATTCTCAGTGAAGGTTGAGGTGAACCTAGAAGAACTTAGTGCATAGTTGCACAGAGGTAACAGGTATGAAAAAACTAACAGCAGAGACAAGCCTGAATCTTAGCATACAGACATTTTACTGAAGGGTACACTTTAGCCTTCTCTTTAACTACAATTCTAATAGTTTTCTTAAAGGAAAAGGACCAGTGCTTTTCTCAAATAGCTTTGTGTGTCTCGCTATACTTATGGTTGAAGCCCTCACCCATTCAGCCCAGTATCTTGCCACATTCTAGCCCCCTGGCTATAGACTACTCTGAGATTAAAGGAACATTCTTCAATCTTCCAGTTACAGCTGTATTGCTTCTGGATTCTGTTATGAAACATGATCCAATTATGTTTATGAGTGCCAGAAATAAAAAGTAGAGGAAACAATTTTTTCCTTGTTATTAGCACACTCATCAAGAAGAATAAAGATCTTAATTCTTCTCCTTGTTCCATTAACTGTTCTATATTTTATGGAATGGCTATTTCATGTAAATTTGTGGACAGTCTTATGAAGTTTAGGTTTGGTCTCAAAACAAATCACGTCACGTTATCCTTTCAGTGAGGACCATAGCAGAGTACAAGATGCATAAAAATTTATAAAAACTACTTACTAAGTTTTGTTCTGAACTGCAAAATCCTTGAGCTTCGAGGTCTTCAAGGCTAGGAGACTGTCTAGGAACCATCATATAAGTTTACCTTTTTTATATACACTTCCTTAGGTATCAGCTAGCAAACTCCAGTCTACTGTCAGAGTCAGACTACACAATTAGATGTCCATTTGTTCTTCCAGTTCACAGCTTAGTAAAGGGAGCTAATGCTCTTATTTGGGTAATATAAATTGTATGTACTTCTTACATTAAACCAAAAAGTTGAATTTGTTTGTTTTCATCTGGTGCTGGACCACTGGTTCTTTCTTTAGCAAAAAGACATTTTAATTCTTTTCTGCAGAATAACACATTCTGACATGACTGGTATAAATGGGAAGAAGTTAATTCTGGCTCTGTGTTTTCTTTGGTGAGAAAAGCAGTGTAGATGTGAAAGAGAGGCAATGACAGTGCCATAATTGCTGTACTGATATAGAAGGCAATAGTTATACCTGCAGTTAGAATCATAGAATCATTCAAGTTGGAAAAGACCTCTAGGATCATCTAGTCCAACCTTCTTCGAACATCTCC
This sequence comes from Eurystomus gularis, assembly GCA_013400335.1. NCBI lineage: Eukaryota > Metazoa > Chordata > Aves > Coraciiformes > Coraciidae > Eurystomus > Eurystomus gularis. The sequence continues at coordinate 69,596 of VZZY01018541.1, read as the reverse complement.
CTAACCCCTAGACTATGTCTCAAAGCACCACATCTACCCATTTTTTGAACACCTCTAGGGATGATGACTCCACCACCTCCCTGGGCAGCCTGTTCCAATGGCTAATCACTCTTTCAGTGAAGAACTTCTTCCTGATAGCCAATCTAAACCTCCCCGGTGCAACTTGAGGCCATTTCCTCTTGTCCTGTCATTAGTTACCTGGGAGAAGAGACCAGCACCAGCCTCACTACAACCTCCTTTTAGGTAGTTGTAGAGAGCAATGAGGTCTCCCCTCAGCCTCCTCTTCTCCAGGCTAAACAATCCCAGTTCCCTCACGCGCTCCTCATACGACATATTCTCCAGACCCCTCATCAGCTTTGTTGCCATTCTCTGGACCCATTCCAGCACCTCCATGTCCTTCTTGTGCTGTGATGCCCAAAACTGGACACAGTAGTCAAGGTACGGTCTCATGAGTGGCGAGTACAGGGGCACAATCACCTCCCTCATGGAGGGAGGCTCATGCTAAGCATGCTGCGAGGAAGTGTAAGTGTAAGGTAAAGACTGAGGCACACAAAGAATTCACAAAGAGAAATGTCTGGGTTCTGACTGGGTGTGATAACTTTGTTATTGTTGGCTACATAGACATCGGGGCCCACTGAACTATAAGCCAAAATGGAGTTCAAAACTGACTCATTTTAAGTGTTAGCTGAACATCAGATTTTACTATGTTAATTGTCCAATGAAATGTATTAATTGAACTGAATAATTCAATTAACAAGAAACACTGTATTTTTCCTTAGAAACAGGAATCTAACTTCTGCAAACCAGTATAATACAAGATTTAATTATTTAAGCACATAAATGATGTGAGAATATTGAGAGTAGTATGAGGCATAAAAGATTACAAGACCTAATAAAATATTTACCTTAACTAGTTATATTCAAACTTATCAGGTGTACCACTCACATAATAAATTTATTCTTAAAGACTTTTTTTCTGATGGATCTTACTCCAGACAACACAAGGGTAGAAGCATTCTGTAAGCTGCCAAAATGTTTTAAGAAGCTTTACCAAAAGCACAGAATAATACAGCTGGGCTCATAAGAGGTAAACTACAGAATTCCAAGGGTCTGTGAAGAAAATAATCTCTGTAAATAAAAATAATTGGCTGGAAACTAAAACCAAGCAAACAGAAAAACTCCCAGCTCCACATCAGCCTTATACGAAAATTGAAATAAGCCCCCAAGCAAGTCGATTCTAAGGCAGATCTGATCTTCATCAAATTTGAAAAAAAAAAAAAGCTGTAACTATAGTACAGTTAACATGGAACTGGATTTAGTAGCCCAGGAGAACCCACATTTTATGTTTTCCATATAAACTCTCTGAATAAAGTTGTTGTTGTGAAAAAATATGATGATGGATGGGTACAGACAAGGGAAATGCATGTTCCATGATGGTAAGACTCGGTGGCAAACATATTGTCTTGAAGCATGGCTACCCAGCCCTAGCAGCTCTTACATACACACATCAATAACAAAGGCTTACTTTCAGAGAGGTGAGGAATTTTGCCATCTACTACAGTCACAACAATTTTATTCTAGTCTTTCATTAAAATTCATGTCAGAATTATTTTTTGTGATCTGGGTTTTACTTTTTGAATGGGAAGAAAATTCTATTTTTTAACATGACTTACACTTCTCTCATCTATTATACTGCTCTTTAGACTATCTAGTGAGTCTCAGAAAAGATATAGATATCTTTTCATGCTAGTTCTGGTTTTGCATAGAGACAAGCTCTTGCAAGCTTAAAAGGAAAGCATTTAGAATAATTTCCTCAAAACACAACAGCCTAATGTGGTCCCACATGTACAATATTCCAGTATTTAAAAGGTAGCAACAAAGAAGGTGGATCTCCCTTTACACAAGGAGTCAGATGGAAAAGATGAAGGCTAATGGGTGCAAGTTACTCCTGGGGAGATTTGGGTTGGACACAAAAGGAAGATTTTTCCTTTTCCTGAACAATCAGCCATTGGAATAGTCTCCCCAGGGAAGTGGTGGATTTGCCAACATTGGACACTTTCAAGATTTGGCTGGACAGGGTGCTGGGCCATCTTGTCTAGAGCATGCTTTTGCCAAGAAAGGCTGGACCAGACAATCCTTGAGGTCCCTTCCAACCTGGTTATTCTATGATTCTGAGAATATGTAATAAAATTATGCAAAAACCTAGAAACTGTAACGGTCTGAATATGTGATCTACCATGTTTAGAAAAAGAACAAAAATATTCACTGCTAAACTGAAGAACTTCATCAAGTCTTTGAAGCTATCCTTTCTTGCCACCATTTCCCTAGTACTATTATCTTCCAACTTTTTCTGTGGCTTCTGAAATTCATACCACTTTAGTGCCTTATTTTCTTTCCTTTAATGCCCTCTAATCTTAACAGTTCACAATATCCTACTGTGCTTTCCTACAAACTCCAAAAAAGTTCCTTTAAAATTTGCTTCCTTTACTTTCTTTCTGAGACACTACAGGCAATCTGTCATCAAGAAATGAAATTGATACAATCAAGAAATGAAATTGATGTAAGAATGTAGTAGAGAGTACCTTTAAGTTAAAAAATATACTCAAGTTTTTGAAATTATAGTAACTTTTCCCAGCATAGCTCTCCTTCCTCCATTTTATTTTTCCCTTTATCAGTGAGGCTTCCAATTCTTTTCAGCTTTCCCCACAGTTTCCCTATCTGAAGATGAAGATCTTCCACTTGAAAAGTTGCTTCAGACTTTTTTTCACCATTATCCTACCTTCTGATTTGACTATTTCCTGATATCTTACTAAAAAGCGTTACTAATTCATAAAAATATCCTTTGTATTATACTCCACTGTCACTGAAAAGCACAATCTTGTCAGTCTGTTTAAAGCAAATGGTAAGTGATTCTTAGACTAGCTTGACTCTCTTTTGTGACCTTATTAATTATAATCCTTAAATATAAATATTTGCTGCAAGTAAATATGCTTATATGACTCTGAAGTGAGACTACTATCCTGAACTTTCAGCTAATACAACAGGTGGCTCTTTTTACATTTTATTTCATTTATTTATTCAAACTGTTATTCTCCTGCCATTCTGAAGTGGAATGAAGTGGTATGAAGATTCTGACCTTGGAACACAGTAAAATGAAACACTCTGAGTGTCCTGATGTACATTTCCAAGAGTGTAAACCTGCTGGTAAAGTACTTGAGAAACACTGTTAAACTGCATATGATATGTAAAATTTTTTGCAGTTAGAGGAACCCTTTAGCAAGCCATATTCCTAAGGCCTAGCTGAAGCTATGTTGGAATTATATTGATCATAGAGACATTGATATATTTCTATATGTTCCCTGTCAAAAACTTCATATAATACTTGAATAGCTCAAGAATTTACTTATAAAAATCTAAATAAAGAAATGTATATGGCCATCTAACTTGTTCTAACTTTAAAATATGTACATAAAAATAGCCCTTGAAGATATATAGCCTGCCTTGAAGTTTAACAGGTATGAGATTTTGCATTCACTCTTTCTTGATGTTTGCAAGGACAATGTTCTTTGAAGACCTTCTCTTTCATGCAACTTTCATAAAACTGATGTTTCCTATAAAATATCAGAGAATCCTAGAATCATTCAGATTAGAAAACACCTCTAGGATCATCTAGTCCAACCTTCGTCCAACATCTCCCTAACCCCTAGACTATGTCTCAAAGCACCACATCTACCCATTTTTTGAACACCTCCAGGGATGATGACTCCACCACCTCCCTGGGCAGCCTGTTCCAGTGGCTAATCACTCTTCCAGTGAAGAACTTCTTCCTGATATCCAGCCTAAACCTCCCCTGGTGCAACTTGAGCCCATTACCTCTCATCCTGTCTGTTCTGATCAGTAACCTTAGTGACACAGAGATCCTTCCAATGGGATTTCTAAAAGTAACTGAATATATTTTGATTCATGTTTCTCTTGTTTCTTCCCTACATGTTAAAAAACTAAAAAACCTTCTCTTCGTGTGAAAGAATTTGCTTTTGAAAGAGCTTTATGATATTGCTCATCCTTAGTTTTGGATAAATTTGAATGCTTTGGGAGGAAATAATATTATACTCTGAAAGCAATAATAAAATGCCTGTTAATAAATTAACAGTGCAGAGTGATACTCATTCAAACCTAAAATTAATGACTCTTTTGAACTTAGAAAGGCAAAAACATAATAAATAAAGCCATTTAAGTTTATAATCGTGGTCACTTCTTGCCCCCTTACGGATTTAATGGCTTTAAAATGCTCACTCAATGTGGAATTTGTAAAACTGTCATAAAATGCGGTAAATATAACTTTTCCTCACTGGAGAAGCACTTTTAAAAAAAAAAAAGGAAGAAGAAAAATATTTATTTCAGGTAGAACAAAACATTCTGTAGATTTGATCACTTCAAGGAAACTGAGTGTGTTTTCTAAAACCCACATCTTAAAGTAGGATGGCTTCCTAAATATATTCAGGAAAACTACCTTCCATAATAATTTCTCTGTTAAACTTGCAATATTAGATGAGCTAGAGCATATCTTTCCAAACAAGTGAATATTGATATAAAGATTTAGAGTGATGAAGAATCCATTTTTTAAATGCTGCCATTTTAAAGGTTTTTCATTACAATAATAACAAAGACTATTGAAAACAACTTAGCCTGGAATAAGCTTTATTCCATTGAAATTTCAGAGGATTTAACTGAGATCAAAACAGCAGATGATAAATACCAAACTTAAATATGATTCATTTTTTGATGCTCTTTAACAGAACTTAGAATTAATTCAGCTGAACTGCAGTTTGAAATCCCCAGGAATTTCTTTGTTAGAACTTCAGGCTCTGTCCAGATATGCTTTTTTATTGTCAGTGTCAAAAATCTGTGGCACTGGAGTACAACTAGACTTCTTTTACACAACATATAAACTAAACTGAACTGTGATGTTGTTGCGTTAAAGGAACGTAATTTCAATATTTGCCTGCCAGGATTTTCACTGATCCATTTATCAGAGTCCCCACTTCCTCTGAGTCAGATTCACAAATAATTTGAAATTAATTATTTTATTGAGAGCAACAGAACAGATTTGAGATTGACAATAAATTCACTAACTACAACCTATTTGTACTATTAACCTAATTAAGGTTAATATTGTCAGCAGAAAATAATAATAATACAACAACAATCTGGGGTTAACATTCACCAGAGGGTGAAAGGTTCGGTGCTTACCCAGAGAGGCGTCCTTGCCAAGGGTGGAGGAACAGAACACATCCCGTTCACTGGTCCATCAGATGTTGTTGTTCTTCTCTCGCAATTTAACAATAATTTTCTCAGTCTTTTTATCCACAAAATTACAAGGTCGCCCCTCCTCAGGTGACATGTAGCATGATTTGGATGGAGAGATGAGTGCTATAGTCATACATGTTTAGTATGATCTCTGTAATCTTCATTAGCACATGCAGGGGTGTCAAGTGGAAGATGCATTTCACAGGAAAGGAGGCAAAGGGTAGCTACCATATTTAATAGCCTTTTCTCAGAAACAAAGAACTATGCAGGTTCCTGTTATCTTGTTGTTGCTGACCAGAAGCAGGGCTGCCTTGCCTCAGCAGTGCCCCCTCCTTCTCTGCCTCCTGTGATAGCCAGGGGAGCCTCCACTCCCCTGGGTTGCACTGAAGATAGCAAGTCCTCTTTGAGCACATAGGACCCCACTTCATTATCCAAATACCACAGATGTCTAAAACTATTACATGTACAGCTGCATGAAAGTCTTGGAGTTAAAACCAAAACCAATCAGAAGTCCATACTTGAAAAGCAAGTTCTCTGGGGTTCAAAGCAATCTCTTCCCCAAGACTGCTGATTTAACCCATTCCTTTGGCTTACAGGGTTTTTAATGGGAAAGCATATTTTTTAACATACATACTTTACTATCCCTTGTTTTACTGCACCTCCATGCACCTGCGTATTTTTTGAGCATACATAATTTTATTTCACTATATACACGGTACTTATTCAGTAAAACATTGATCCTTCTATTTATCTCTGGTGCCCAAACACAGTGAAAAAAAAAATTCTCTGTCCCCTAAAAGCCTACTTCTTTCAACTTGATCAAAGATCAATCTGCATGAATGATTCAATTTTTAACTAAATACCAGGTGAAAAGTCCCAGTAAGAAGTAGCTAGTAGTCTGCGCCTCAACAGAGGGAAGGTTTTCTGTACTTGGACGGTATTATTACAAAGGCTGGATTTTCCACTCAGAATCTTATATGAATGTGGAAAATTCATTTTAAGCTAATGTGATGCAAAGTGGTTTCACTAGGAAGTGCAGTTTTCACTCATATAGATTTGCAATCTCATTTACTTGCATAGACTTACTAATCTGATTGTAATCATGTTACTTATCTTTTAATTTTGTGTGTGGCAGATGTACATCAGAAATGACATACAGGTGGGACTATCATATATTAAATCAATTTAATCACATTTAAATATTTCAAGGTTTGGTCTTCTGTACAAAGCTGGTTCTTAAAAGAAGCAAACTAAAAAAACCACAACAAAGTCATAGCTATTTACCTATCTCTAAGCAAAGTAAAAATATTTTAACATTACAATTGGCCAGGAAATAATACAATTATTGCCTAAAATTAAGAAGCCTCAGTCAGATGTTTGATTATTTTAAGAGTGATAGAATAATTGTAATGCTTATTGAAGCAAACATACATTTTCACCCTATTCAAGGGGAGATTATGGTCTTGAATAAATTTATATTTATAATTTAATATTTCATCTTACTAGAGATATGACTATGATCTCTCAGACACATATGCACAATGCTTAATTAGATTTGCTTACAGCCCAAGGGGACTTAGATCACAGAATCACAGGTTGTAGGGGTTGGAAGGGACCTCTGGAGATCATCTAGTCCAGTCCCTGTGTGAAAGCAGATTCACCTAGAGCAGGTTACCCACGACTGCATCCAAACCCAGGATCAAGAACCCAGGAAAACTATTTAAATTCTTTGCATGGTTTCAAGTGTGCCTTAATTTCCTGTAGCATTGTCATTCGTGGTAAAGATACTTCTGAAGACGGGGTCCTTCTAGTGGCAGTAAGACTGTTGCTACTTCGTACTGGGTTTCTTTCTAGTGGCAGTAAGGCTGGTAGTACTTTAGGTGGTATCATCCCTATCTTGCCTGTCAGTCCCTTATCCACTATCAAGTTTTATGACATTTGCCAGGAGAACCATATTGTTTACACTAAAATCTCTCATGTCTGGCACTACTTCTTCAGAATAGTGACACATAATGCTCTAACAACTTATGTAGCTAAATTATATACTTAGCAATACCCTGTGCAAGAAATATTTTATCAAAAGTACATACATGATAAAATAATTTTAAACAAAAAAGAAATTACATATCTTCCCCCTGAATTAATGCATACATTCCAAATAGCATTCATACAACTTGTTTAGATAAGTCAGTTCTAGCATATCTAAATCTCAAAGTATTTACATGCAATTTTCTGCATATATTGTTAGGGAGTTGGCAAATCTGACATCAACAGAGCAAGGCTGCCACAGCCACATGCCCCTGGGTCCAACCAGTAGCATGTATTCCCTTTGTACATAAGCACAGTCCTGTTCGTGTCATACATAGCCAATTACACTGATGAACACATACAGGCACATGCAGTACTTGCACAAACATCACCAACAGCCTCATCCTGTTCTCTTCTCTGGCTGATCAGGATAAAGATCTGATAGTGGGAATAGATAAAAGTATATGAAGTTCATCCCTCCAGCAGCTGGGATCAGACACTCCATCTGCTCAATTGCTTCCCCTGGATCCCATTCTCCCCAGCTGGTGACACCTGGGTATGCCACCTCCAAGACCACAACCCCACTCCAGCTGCTGGTATTCAGACATACACACAGACACATACATACCATGTATCCCTTCAGTACATGCTATTACAGAATCACAGAATCACCGAATCGCAGAATCATTATGGTTGGAAAGGACCTCCAGGGTCATCAAGTCCAACCTTTCTCCTAGCATCTCTCTAACCACTACACCATATCCTCAAGCACTGCATCTATTCGTTCTTTAAACACCTCCAGGGATGGTGACTCCACCACCTCCCTGGGCAGTCTATTCCAGTGCCTAACTACCCCCTCAGTGAAGAATTTCTTCCTAATATCTAATCTAAACCTCCCCTGATGCCACTTGAGGCCATTTCC
>VZZY01018541.1:0-61150 GCA_013400335.1 Eurystomus gularis | reverse complement strand
CCGCCAGGCAGCTTTCCAGCCACTCTTCCCCAAGCCTGTAGTGTTGCTGGGGCTTAGATGCACTGGTGCTGGATTCTCCCTCTCCCCTATTGTCCTCCACATTCATATACTCAAACAGGTCTTCCAATCAACCTCCAGAGTCCACAGGATCTTCACTGATCCATCCAGTAGCCTGGTCCTCAAGCTGCCACACACAAACACATCTTTGAACACCTAGACACGTTCCTGTGTAACCTGCCCTAGGTGAACCTGCTTTGGCAGGAGTGCTGGACTAGATGATCTCCAGAGGTCTCTTCCAACTCCCACCATTCTGTGATTCTGTAGTCTTGCCCCTACTACTCACCAGCTAGTCAAACTTTATATTCTCTAGTGATCATACACTGACTTATGTACTCACACTCATCCTTTCTGATGACTTAGACACACACAGACACTCTGGCACTCCAGTTACTGGCACTTAGAATCCCACACACATACATGTACACATAAGAAAGACCCTTAGGCAAGAAAATAGAAATAGAATTTAATAAGAAGACAGGACAGACTGTTGTGATGGAGTGTTAGCGTAAGGCCAGGCAAGTGCACTGAGCAGCACTGAACAAGCAACACACCTCTCCTATCTCCTTCTCCCTCTAGAGAACAAGTCTTAAGAAGAGTGGCTGAAGGAACTAGAATTTTTTAGCCTGGAAAAAAGGAGACTCAGGGGAGACTTTATTGCTCTCTACAACTATCTGGCCTCTTCTCCCAAGTAGCAAGTGATAGAAGAGGCAATGTCCTCGAGTTGTGCCAAGGGAGGTTTAGGCTGGATATTAGCAAAAATTTCTTCACCAAAAGGGTTATCAAGCACCACAACAGGCTGCCCAGGGAAGTGGTGGAGTCACTGTCCCTGGAAGTGTTCAAAAGACGTGTAGGTGTGGCACTTAAGGCCATGGTTTGCTGGTACATTTGGTAGTGTTAGGTTAATGGTTTGACTCAATGATCATAGGTTCTTTTCCAACCTAAATGATTCTATGAGTCTATTTTTCCATGCTTGCTACTCCCCAAAACACTTCAAATTACTTTTCCTCTCTTTTGGTCCTTCTGTAAACATCCTGTTGTCTTGTACAATCCCCAAAAATGCTTCTTCTGCATCCAATCAGAAGTCCTACACCCCTGTAGGCTGGAACCTCCCTCAGCCCAGAAGGTGAACCAGAGAGCTGCTCCCCTTGATTCACCTAATGAGTGTCACAGCTGGCCACTGGGAATGGTGGTCCCTTGAGATGGCCCAGGGTGGGCAAGTACAGGGTGTTCATTTCTCTGACTGGCTTACTGGATTTCCTCCACATCCTTTTCTTCTTCCTTGATCCTTCATATTTGTGGAGACAGACTTTTTACAGGTTGCTCACTCTGTAGGGATGGGCCTGGGAACAGCTGCGTGAGGGTGTAATTTGGGTTTTCGCACATGCCATTGCTCTTGTGTGTTTGGAGATGAACTTTTTATCATGTAACTGAACACAGATCATTCAGCTATACCATGAAATGACAAACTAAATACTTGACTGTGGCTGCCCATCAATAAGTGAAAACTAATACATCTATTTGTAACCTGTCTCAGAATATACATTTATTTGTAACCTGTCTCAGAATCTTGACAAAGGTACCTTAAACAAGCATCTAATTACTGTGCTGAAAGTTGTCTGTGATCATTAGGTATGTTTTTCCTACTAAGCCCAGTTTACAACTAGTTTATAAAAGTAGGGATCACTTTCTTGGAGTAAATCTGCATGAATCTTGGAAGGATAACTTCATGTTCCTCTTCACCCTCTTTTTGCCTTTTCCTTACCTGAATACTATTGGTAAGCAATGGAGAAATATCAAGCTTAGTAGAAAAGTCACAGCACTATATGCTTTTGTCTAAACTTTTCATGTTGCAATAAGAGAAATCATACAATATTATTTATTAATAATGTAAACTAATATAAAGGAACATTCACCCACAAAATATAGGTAAGTAAAAGTACAGATTCAATCACAGAAAATTAAAGGATTTATGTGCAGTGCAACTTAGAAAGCAACTTTAATTAACCTGGGTCTATATTACAAGCTAAAACTAGCAGAGTTATGTCAGTCAAACAGATTGTAGACAGACATTAAGCTACAATAGACATGCAGGTGGAAGACCTCTGTTACAGTTATGCCCTCCAGCTGCTCATTATTACCCTTTTGCCAGCAGAACTGGGAGGGCAGTAACCTCAAGCAGAGTGGTTCCTGTGATTGATCCCTCATCCTCTTCAGACAAAATCACCCCGGTAAGCACAAGCAATTTAAATAGTTTGCTTGAGGCTAAGGACAGATATCCTCTCTCAGGCATAGCTGTGCTTATGGCTGCTGTTCCTAGTCCTCTCTATGCTGGAGTCTCTGCCACTCAGAACACCCAACCAAGTTGTACATGTCTCAAGACTACTGAGACAACCTAGCTGAGCTGTACATACACAGTATTTCAGCTCAGTTCTTAACCTGTTCGTAGCAGATTCTGTGGTAGTCTCTGCTATAATAAGCAGCCTGATGTGTTTTTTTTTATCATTTGGAAACTTGACTGGCTTTCCTCTGAATGTGGATTAGACAGAATTTGCCAGAAATATTTCACCAGCTGAGCTGTGGAAAGGGGTATGCTCCAGCCAGTGAAAAAGGGAAAGACAACTACTACTCCTGTATTAGCTCTTGCAGAGGTGTCTGTTTATAGCTTCAGGCAGTTAAGAGGGGAAAGAAATATGACCCCTGATTGACATAGTTTTGCTCACAAGTGACGAGGCTTCACAAACACCATTATAAAACTACATTAGTTCTGTTTGAGCCACATGATAGAAAGACTTTCTATACTTGTACAAAGCATGCTTTTTCATCTATGTTAGTGTCATGCTGCCAGGAAGATTTTTGATATTGCATCAGATCTCAGGTTCCAAATGTACTACCCAAACAAATGCCCTAAGTAAAAGAAAACGGCAGTATAAACATTATATAAGAAGACATTTTTACTTACATTCGATCAGCTGGTATCAAACCTGAGCCTTATCTAATTTAGTGCAATGAAACAGGAGGATGTAAGGAAGCAAACTGCAAGTTTCGCTTAACCTGCCTATTCACAACACAAATCCTCCCTCCTATTAAAATCTAGACCTTTCAGAAACAAAGATTCAGCTTGTTGTGCTTTTAAACAGAGGAAAAAGATTTTATGGATAAATCTAACCTCTGTTTTATTAAATAAAAGAAAATAACCTAGAATGGGAAAACTAATATTTGTGACACACTGAACACAAAGATTTTGTTGGAACTGAGTGTATTATAAATGCATTAGCTATAAATATTGTGTTCATCATGTAACTGTGTTAAAACTACTGCTAGGCAGGAGTGTTGCCTTTGAAGTGAAGCGATTTAGCTAAATAGACCTTACCACTTAACTGTGGCCTCTTCCAGCCACACAGGAGAGGCTGGACAGAGGCACAGATCTCACCTGCGGTGCACACATCCAAGAAGAGTAGTCTCTTTTGCCGTCTCCTTCAGTCATAGGTCAGTGTGTTACCACAGTGCACTTCCTGCATGTGTCAGTTATACAGAAAGTCTATGCCCCAGACAGTGATTCTTTGAATGAAATGAACATCATTCAATAAAATGTACTGAACATTTCTTCAGCGTGATTAAAAAAAAAAAAATTAACAAAGTTAGGTGAACTTAAGTGAGCTAATAAAAAGGCAACATGAATAAGTAGGGAGGTCTTTATAATGGTTAAGCAACTCTATGTTAGGATTTTTAGCAGAAACTTAAGCTAACAGCTTCATTGATAGTTATGGCACTTACATGTGTGAATTCAAGCTAGTAATTGTAGATTAACATGCGTTGTATTCACACAGTCATTTTGTCATATGGAAATACTCTAATTTTTTAAGTTTGCCCTGCAGTGGCATTATCTCTGGCAAATTCTACTTTTACTGGTGCTCTTGTCCCCTTTAGAATATAAAGATAAAATAAATCAATTAGATGTTCATTAGCATTAATGCTTTTCTCCAGTAGCCCTAAGAATCTTAAGTGTAGTAATAGCAGTGAATAAATATCCTTAAAGATAAGCTACAGTAAAAGCTTCAGTCATAAATGCTGGAAAATATACTGAGATATTTAGTTCCAAACACCATTGCTAGTTACATGCATGTCAGATTAACTTTTACCGTGATTACTGCAACTTCTTTTTTAGTCTCTCTGATGCTAATCTTACCTCTTTAATCTGTTCAAATCACAATTGCTAAAATTATCTTCATTTCTCATTTCTTCTGTTGCATGTCAATGAAGAGTCCAAATACTGATGTCCTCTTCAATAATGCATTAGATATAAGATCTTCAGCTTCTTCAAGAACTTATAGACCAAATTTTTTATGACACCTCTTAATCTTTTCTCTGCATTGCCATGGATTAAGGCTTTAACATTCTGTTCTGTCTCTAAATTCTACTTCAGATTTTAACGCTGATTCATTTGCATGTAGTATACTTCCTGTTCCAAAATCTTCTTATTAAAAACTTTTTTAAAAATTTCTTTTCTGATGTTATTAGTAATTATAAGAATAAAAGAGCAGGGGAGAATAAAAAGCAACGTGGTAAAGGTTCAAGTTACTATTTTGGAAGTTTCTCCCTCTCCTGCTGAGAATATAGCATTACCACATTTTGTACAGTAAAAACATTCACTGATAATTATTTATAAATATTGGTAAATATTAATAATTTGTAATACTGTACCTACTTCTAATTATCTTACTAATGGAATACTGTGAAGAAAGCCTCTAATGAGTAAAACACTTCTCTCATTTAATATGATGGAGAAACTTATAAACACCAAATATATACTTCATGTTATGTTCCTGAAACCTTATTTAGCTATGTACACTAATGGCCTGCTTTCATAACAACTGGGTGTTCAGAGTCTTTCACTGGAGTTGCTAAATGTTGGAAATCTCTAATCGCCTTTCTGAAACATTTTTTTGTGTGTATTACATACCTGCAGTAGCATTAATTGGCTTGCTTATCTGTTAACCCCCTTTGCAGTCCTCAGTACAAAATGTCTCTTGGAACATATTTCAACATTCATTAATTCTGAGAATTTATTATCACTACCTCATAGTTAGTATGTCAGTGACAACAGGTCTCACAGAGAACTTCTAAATGGTGTCCCCGGGGATGACATTCCGTGGCATACTCAGCCTTACTGGTGAGGTCAGTGACACAGATTTGCTTTCAACAATGTAATCCAGGCCAAGAGTGACAGCCAGACTATTCAGCATGACAGAAGCAAGGAATGTTTGAAAAGGATTTTCGTTTGTAAATGACAGAAACAAGCCATACTGGGACTTCCAAACTTTGCCTAGCTAGGAGCATCTTTGAACAGAGTGGATCACTACCCCTTGGACTTGTTTAATATAGAAGGTAGAAGGTGATATGACAGTGGTTTTGGCTCCATTGTTCCCAGTATGATTAAGTAGAAAGATATTCTTACAGCAAGTATTAATATCTTCCCAGTGATTCTGGCATCAATCTATGTATTTATAATCCTTCCATAGGGAAACATCACTTACCATTGACAGTCTTTCTAATAGTATATTTCCCACCATCCCCTTTTAGCAAGATGCTTCTTTAAACTCTATTTGATATTATAATTGCAATGTCTTCTTTCAGTTGTGAACCTTCTGGAACAGCATACCTACGTGTTTAGATATCAAGCCTTAAATCATAAGAAGAAAATACAGAGCAAATTCATTCATCAGTGGAAGTTTTTCACATGCTAAAATAGCTAGAATTATTTTAACTCATTTACACTGGAATGGATACTCTTGTGATATACTTGTAAGCATTTAGAAATTGAAAATTAATTGTCATGAAAATAAAAAAAAAAAAAAAACATAGACACTACAGGATCAGTTACTAAATCTAACCATCTAAATGGTTCATGGCCTCCTAGGACTTGATCTTCAATCCAGACCCCAATAAAGCTGAAGGAAGATAGAGGTCAAAGTTTGTTTTGTCAATCATTTCATTTTCATACTATTCAAATGATTATTATCAGCTATACGTTTAAAGACTAAGGTCAGTTTAAGCAAATACTAATAGCCAGCTCTGCCTTAGTTTGGCACGTACCTATTGCAAATGTTCAGTAAAATGTTTTGGTACTTCACCCTATGGTCTTTCACGGCCACTGTATTTCACCTATACCTTGTTACTTCTCTTCCATTATGTGTATATGTGTGCATAGAAGACCTAAGTGCCAGCAAGTAGAGTGAAGAGCATAGATTATAGGTAGGGGCATGTGTGTAACAACAGCTGGGGTGGGGCTGCAAGCCTCAGCAGCTTGTCCATCTGGCTACTGGATAGACTGAGTGCCTAAGATGAGCTTCTGGAGGGATCCATATTGTGTATATGTACACGTACACTTCCATCCTTGCCCCTAACTGGCCTGATCAGCCATACTGGGGAACAGGGTGAGGCCATTGGAGCTGTTGGTGGAAATGGTCTGTTTTCTGTTTGTGTTGATCCATGTGGCCTGTCATGTGCATATACATGTATGTATTGTGTGTATGTGTACATGTGTGCCTGCTGGGGACTCAGGTTCATTACTGGCTGGATCTGGGAACATGAAGCTGCAGCAACCTCAACTCAATTGGGCTATGAAATTTGGCAGCTCCTAACAATTTCCACTTTAGTCCCTGTCCTTGCAATTTACTCTTCTCATTGCCATGGACTTTTAAGTTCTCTTGTTCAGCAGCAGCAGAGGTAGTAATGGCTTTATCTAATAGAATTGAAGTCTATTCAGATTCCCATCTAGGAAAAAAAAAAATTGTCATGCCCTTGCTTTAAGTGTATAGATGACAAATATCAACAAAAGTATAACAGTTGCAAGCTTGGCTTCAAAATAATGTAAATACTATTATGTACTTTATGTAAAGCCTCCAGCTTTCAAGAAAATGTTAAAAAATAAAATAAATTTTTAAAAAAACCCCACAACACTATGGTGGTTGTCTTTTTTGGGGCAAAAATCCCAATCTTCCGTGTCATCTATGCCATATATTGAGAAGAGGATTATTTAAATAAAGAAATTATTTCATTTGAAAAGGAAGGAAATACATGGACATGCATATGAACTGTATAAAGAGCGTTAAAGATATACCCTGGTGTTACATGAGCTCCCTTCAAACAGCCACTGAGTAAGAAGTCTTAGGAATAATGTGTTCCTTTTCACCACAATAATCTCAGTTATGAAAAGCTTTTAAGCAAAACAGTAATGACTACTGTGTAATTAAAAAGAATGCTAGGAAATTGTTCTCTCAGCACTGAAACAAATTACTTCCTTGCCATACTGAGTTTAGCAGTGAAGATTTTGCAAATGAAAAGGGGAGAGAAACAATAATAAAGGATTTAATCATGTTAATGAAGCAGAATCTTTTGCTTCACAATCTTCACAAGCATGACATTTATGTGACGTCATGGCAAGGAAATTCAGTCATGATTGGACATCTATACATCTTTATACGATTTTTATATTTTCAGATATCAATGCTATGCCATCACTGCAATAAAGACATAGAAAGGGCTAGATTCAGTAGAGTATTTAGGCATTTACAGGTCAGATTTCATAATACTTACCTTTTAGCCTTTGCCTTGCCTAAAATCTTGTGTCAGGTGGTTAGACTACTCAATGAGATGAAAAGTGATAATAAATACCTTCTGTCTTGGGTTTGTGTGGCAAGGTTTTAGTAGTGGAGGGGCTACAGGTGTGACTTCTGGGAGAAGCTGCTAGAAGCTTCCTCTATGTCTGATACAGCCAGTGCCAGCTGGCTCTGAGATGGACCTGCCAGTGGCCAAGGCTGAATCAATGAGCAACAGTGGTAGTGCCTCTGTGATAATGTATTTAAGAAGTGGGGAAAAAAGCTGCACAGAAGCAATTGTGCCAGGAGAGAGGAGTGAGAATATGTGAGAGAAACAGCTGTGTGGACACCAAAGGAGGTGTGAAGAAGGAGGGGGAGGAGGTGCTCCAGGCACTAGAGCAGAGATTCCCCTGCAGCCTGTGGTGAAGACAGTAATGAGGCAGGCTGTCCTCCTGCAGCCCACAGAGACTGATGGTGGAGCAGACATCCACATGCAGTCTGTGGAGGACCCTACTCCGGAGCCTGAAGGAGGCTGTGATCCCATGAGAAATCCACACTGGAGCAGGGTCTTGGGCAGGACCTGTGGCAAGAGAGGACCCCACATTGGAGCAGGTTTGCTGGCAGGACTTGTGACCCTGTGGGGTACCATACTGGAGCAGTCTGTTCCTGAAGTTCTACACCCTGTGGAAAGGACCCATGCTGGAGCAATTCATGAAGCCTGTGGGAGGAACCCCCACACTGGAGCAGGGGAACAGTGTGTGGAGTCCTCCCAGTGAGAAGGAAGGAGTGACAGAGACAATGTGTGATGAACTGACTTCAATCCTCATTCCCTGTCCCCCTGCACTGCTGGTGGTGAGGGGGAGGTAGAGAACTCATCCGTAAAGATAGTCCAGCTGAGGGGGTGTGACAGAGCACAACACTGTCAGGTACAGATCAGTTAGTGGAAGAATCTGCTCCTTTTTCACTTCTCTTTAGACTGTAATTGCCAACTCTTACATCAGAGATTCCCCTAGAGCATGCAAACACATCAGCCATAGATTCAAATTTGACTTCCAAGTCAATGTGCCATAGCTGAGATCAAAATGAAGGAGAGGTCATTAACAACATTGTTTAGGAATACCCTTAAACAATTGAATCAGGACAACAGGGGGGTTCCACCCTGTTTTCCACCCAGTTTTGTAAACTGGATTTTATCAAGAGGCTAGGTGCTTGGTGTTTATGTCCAGTTTCTCAAAGTATTTAAGAGTCTTCTTTCTTTTAAACTTGAGTGAGGAGAAAAGCAAGCCTGCTACCACCTACTTTTTATGAAATATTTTGGAGGTGTACCAGTCTGGGCTTGGATAGGGCTAATTTTCTTTATAACAGAAAATATGAGGTTGTGATTCAGATTTTTTTACCAAAACAATACCCTAATGTTTTCTCTTTCACTGAACAGCATTTGCAAGGTTGCCTTTGTTTCTCACTGTCTCCCCAGTGAATAGATTGGGAGGGGGAGTGTAATGGGTTGGGAGGGGACACAGCCAGGTAGATGACTTGAACTAACTAAAGAGATACTCTATACCAGGGGTCCTCAAACTTTTTAAACAGAAAGCTGGTTCACTGTCCCTCAGACACTGTCGGGGGCCAGACTATAGTTTGGAAAAAAAATGAACGAATTCCTATGCACACTGCACATATTTTTAGTAGTGCACAAAAAAAAACAGGAAAAAGAATGCCATATCCGGCCCACGGGCCATAGTTTGAGGACCCCTGCTCTATACTATATAACATAATGCTTGGCAATAAATGGGAAAAGAAGGGGTTTTAGGAGGGTTAACCATCTTTTGCTCAGAAACTGGCTGGGCATTGGTTTACTCATGGAAGGTGGGGAGTGATTGCCTTTGCCTCACTTCTTTTCTTCTCTTTCCCACTTACCCTTTGTTTATTAAACAAATATTTTATTTTATCTTGATGCACAAGTTTTCTTGCTTTTATTCTTTCTTTCCTCTTCCCCCGTTCCCCCAGTGGAAGAGAAGTGAGCAAGTGGCTGTGGGGTGCTTAGATTAACCACCCAGGGTTAATCCACAACAGGAGGATAAAGCATGCTTTCAGCTAATGGGAAGCCTGGATTCAGCCCCCATTCTCAGAGAATTCCAATCAGTGTTTTTCCTGGGAGATTATGAGATCTCTGCAAGATTATGATTATCAGGTTATGAGCTAACTATGTAAATTCTTGTAGTGTCTCTTTTCAGTGTTGTACCATGAGCCTAAATAGATTATTTCCTATCATTGGTAGTGATATCAAATCTTGTCCCTGCATAATGAACATCTTCAAATACAGTATGTCTCATGCCATCAAAAATTACATGTCACATTCTTGTCATTTGTTCTGTTTCTTGCAACCTACCCTTTTGCTTTGCTATTACAGAGCTAAAAAAACAGCTCAGTAAATGCAAATGATTATGCTGTTCAAATGTTCTATTAAATAGTATTAAAATTAGAAGATAATTGCAAAAAAATATAATGTAAAACTTCAACAATTTTAGTCAATTAAAGGGTTTTTATTTCAGTAATTATCTATGGTTCTCATTGTTTTTCTTTTGCTGCTAGTCAGAAATGAGACTTTATTTTAGTCTGAAAGGTCTTTATTACGAAATTATTTATTAATTTTAATTTTCCTCTACTCTGTTCATTCATCTTAAATCAGGCATGTCTTCCCTCTTATGTCTGTTAAGGTATATTTCAGTTACTACACACCAATGTACATTTTAATGGTGGAGCCAAATGACAAAAAGAAAAAACCTGATCCTATTGGATCCATACATGATTTGATGTCATATTCTCACATATATTTGAGTGTGCCATTTAGGCACCTGTACAGGATTTCTTAATTAAAAATACCTAAATATCTCATTGTAAATAAAGTTTTTTCTTTAATTTAGAGAAAATCAGAGATTTTTCCTTAAACGCTCTTAAATGTTTTCTATGTGCTTTCATTGTGTCTCAGAAAAATCTGATTCCTCACTTCAGGAAATTTTAAACACTCAAGGTATTCTAATACGTTTATAGCTAACACATTTTTTTATCTCCAATCTAAGAATTATCTGAAAGAAAGTGGAGAAACTGTCTTTCCAATACAGCACATAACTCTAATAGCTCTAGCTGTCTAGCTTCATCATATTAGTGACTGCATGTCAGTTTGGAAAGAGAGTTGTGCTCATGGTAACCCCATTTCATATACTTCTCTTTTGGGTTTGCTTTTTGTTCACTTGTTTGTTTGTTCTATTCTGGTTTGGTTTGGGGTTTTTTGGTAATATATGCCTTAAATGCTTGCTGAATTAAGATTTACTTTAAAACTTATATGCAGAAGTACACTGGTGCTAAGGGCCCTTCCATTTTGAGGGAAAAAAGAAATCAGGAGGACAGTTACATGGCCTCTTTACCACCTGGGAGGTTTCAATACACTGTAAAAAGTGTTTTTCTTCAAGTATAGAAGGTTGTTTTTTAAAAGTTAGGTGTTTCCTAAGTTAGGTATTCTGTAAGTCAAAGTTTCCTTTTGGAGACAGAGAAATGAGATCACTGGTATATTCTGCTCTTTATCTAGATGACACATCTGCTCGGGATTATTAAGGTGTCTGGTGCTAAAACAGCTGGGCTACCTGGCAATAGGTTTAGCTAGGGTAGAGGAAGGACGAAAGGTGACATGGACTACACACAGAGCAAAGTAAGTCTGGTAATGAAACTGTGAATTTTACTGTTGTTATTAGGTATCTACAAAGGATTCCTTCTGTATTATTACGCTTACTGCATTGGCATAACAACTGAAAAGGTAATTATGTGGGGTTTTTTACAGTCTATTATCTTTTCTTTCACTATTGCATATTTCCTTTTTACTAAAGCAAGGAGAAAGCTGGCATGGAACTGCTTAAAACTGGTATTTCTTCCCTCAAATCCTACCCTCCCTCTCCCTCTCCNTTCTTTTTTTTTTTTTCTGTATTCTCTGACTTGAGTAGCTTTGTTCTGTTTCCCTCAATTTCAGGATCCTGAGAAAGCTTCAACTAAAACCATGCCTAGTATAATTTAATGATTTATTTTAACTTACCATGTACTATTGGCTTCTATTTTGTGCTATGTCTGCCTAGCTTTATCTAGTAATCTACCGGTTTGAAAATGTTCTGAGGAAACAAATCAGAGTTTTGTACTATAGTCAGAAAAAGAGGATCAAAACCCATTTCACATCTTGCTTAGGATATAGAGCAAATAATGGGATTTTCTTCCCTTCTTTTGAAGTCACTGTTTTATAGAAAGAAATATAAAACTGCTAGGATCTTGAAGGTCGGGTGGGATTCTGTGGTGCAGTGGTTAAATCCCAAAAGCAAAGCCACACACAAAGAAAAAGAGAAATTTGTTTTACTAAGTAAACAGTGGTTACTGGTGTTGAAGTTGTGCATGCATGCTCCATGTTCAGTAACTCCAGGGAAAAAAATAGCCCTGTTTGAATGACTTGATGGATTTAGTTAGTTATTTGCAGTAACAAACAGAATACCACTGTATTAACATTGTAGTTGTCTGTGCCTAAATAGTAAATATGGACAGGTGTAGATGTTTGAAATAGGAACTAGACTGCAGGAAAAGACTTTTCTTCTGACTGCATTTTGGCACCCAAACAAGATGGTCCTGACAGCTGCTATCACAGAATCACAGGGAAGTATTCAAGGAATCACTTGTCTAAACAGTTCTACAGGAACTAATAAATGTAATTCTGTTTGATCCTAATGGCAGTATTTTAATAGACACTTATTAGTTTATAAAAGAGCTATCATACTCACCAAGCTATAAGAGACTCCAGGAAGGATTTTCCTATTTTTTTTTATTTATTCTCCAAAAGGAAATCCATTTTCTCTCCTATCTTTTATGTAAAAGGAGACAGGAGGTTAATACTATTCCAGTGGGTATGACGGTTAAGTAAAGAAAGAGTTACTGTTATCTCTCCTGATGAATATTCCATTCTGCAAGTTTCGATGGGGTAAGACAGAGCAGAATTTGTGACTGGATAGATGTGGAGAAAAATGGTGTTTAAAATCCAGGATGAACAGGTGCTGCTTATTGGATGCCTGCTCTAATAGATGGGAGTGTGTCTTAGCACTTGCCTTGAAGTGAATGAAAGCTACTATAATGATCCTATTTGATATATGGAAAGTCTGATCCAAAGAATTTCTATTTCCCTATTAAAATCTAGCTTGTTGTGTCTAGTGGGCTAAATGCTTCTATTGACTCAATCTGTCATATTTAAACTGCATAAATGAAAATTGATTTTTACTATAGCAATTTTTTTAAGCTGTGTCAGCATTCTCCTCAAACATTTCACATGTGTTTGTTGAAAGCCTGTTCCTAACAGTTGCTCAAAAGCTTGAAGTTGTCAAAAAACCCCCTCTGATCTCTCCTTTAAAATTACCTAAATTTCCTAAAGTTGTATTACTAGTAAATGTATATCTTTAGTATTTCAGGAGATATTTAAGCTTCAGAAAATAGCTTATTCATACAATAAAAGATCTTCTAATAGAAATGCAGGGTCTTTCTGTATGTGAGTGTAGGTTTGTTTCACAGTGCTTGCTTGATTTTCCCCTTCTTGCTTGTCCTGTATGACTAATCACTGAGCAAAGGGCAGGAGCAGCAACTGCTTCCTTATGCTTCCTGGTACTCATGTACGGGTGAGGCTTCTGGATCACTTAATGCTACAAAAATATACTGATCATCAAATTGCTACCTGTAGTGACTGTTACAGTCAGCGTATGGATATACTAGAAACTCCAGGGACAAGAGAGGAGCTCTTACATTGAACAAGTGAGCAGCAAAGATAAATGTAACTTTCATCCTATCAATAAAGTTAAGCAGTGGTGAGCCACAATAAAAGTGTTTCAGTGAGCAAAACAGAGAATTAAGCAAGAATAACAAGTTCCAGTCCTCAGATAATCTCTTTCCCTATTGTGAATTTTCAAGTAACTGACCATCTCTGCAGATAGGTTTGAATTTGAATTCAGGCATATTTGTAGACTATAGGTACAAATAATTAAAATTGACTTCTCCAAGGTCAAATTAACAGTGGAATGCACCTCTAATGTTGATAGTCACTTGAGTTGGTAGGGTAGAAAAATATTCAAGTTGTACCCATAATCTAAAAATGTGTACTCTTCTACCTATCTTACTGAAGTAAAACCACATAAATATATGTTCTTGCTAAATACTTAGAAGCTATTAAACATCTGGGAGTTGATACAACTTTCAAACATACGTGGAAATACTCTTGAAAGACATGTGACAGATCTGCCTTCCAAGGCAGGTTTAGTCATGTGCTGCTTCTGCTTGAGTACGACTTGCATATTGAGTGACAACTGAAACTTTGAGGTAACTTGACATTTTATGGAAACTCTTAAACATGTTAATGGATAAAGTCCTCTGTGTTCAGTGGTTATAGCTGTAATTAAACAACTGTCAGAAGTGTCAACTGTAATGTCAGAAATCCCACTTGCTTACTACCTTCAGTATTGCACTCCAGTAGTTCAGATGCATACCTGCTGGCCAAAAGCTAGCTACAGTAAATTCAAACCTTTGGCACCTAAAGTCATGTGCAAGCTCAGAAATACTTTCTAACCAGCTATTCTTTCAATAGGTCCAAGCCAATGTTCTTGTGGAAAACCTGATTAAATTACCATTGTTCATACAGAAGATCTGATTCATAAAATCTGTTTTGCAAATTGGCATTCTACTGCATGTTGAAATAGAGCTCTTGAGTAATGGGCTGTCTGGCCTTCTAGAAAGCTCTTTACCTGAAGAAGCATAATACTCATAGAGGTATTTGAAATAGGCAATAACAACCTGTGAACACCCACAGGCAGTTTCTATTGCAAAAAGCCAATAACATTTATTAATTTAAATACAGTGGGGTTTTTTTTCCTCATTTTACATGGAATTGGCTACCTTGAATGAGTAAGTTAGCTTTAAAGAAGTGGCATACTTTAGTATGGTGAGGTTTTTTATTTTTATATACATGTGTATATGTATATGAGTATATACATAGATATATTTATATGTACAAATGTATGTGAATGTGTTTATATATGTATGTATATGTGTCTATGTTCTCTAAAGGTAAACAGCATGTCACCTTGACTTGAGTATGAAATGTTTTAGTTTAGCAAACCCAGATGACCAAAATCACATTATCAAGTTAGCCAATTATGTTGTTAATGAACTGCATAACATTGAATTCTGGCAGGTTTGCAAAACTGAGCTGTTAAAGGTCTAAGTGACAACAGCAAGCTCTTGACTGATTCACAACAGTACATATATGAGAACTGTGAATTACTCAGCTAATAAATGGAGATTAATCTCCTGAAAGATAATCACCTCTCATCATAACCTAGGAAGTTGCTGTTCAAGTGTAGGCAGTTAGATACCTCTAGGGATGACTTAGCAATGGTGTCATAGCTTTATACAAATGTCTCAATTCACTGGAGTCTAGATTAGCCAATTGCTTTTTATTCTTAGTAATTAATACTCAAGATGTATTAGCTTTGAGAACACCACAGAAATTGCAGCTAGCTTGATGGTAGTAAGTATGCTCTCAGCTTCTAACTTTAGATACTTTTTTTTCTTATCCAGGCAAATTACTTTAAAACTGTAGTCTAAATAAAAGGGTCAGTTGTGGCATCTTGGTTGTTTTTGTTTGCTTGCTTGCTTGCTTGTTTGTTTTCTGCTCACTGATATGACCTTACTGATATTAGTCTAAACATTAGACACTCATTTGTCAGTGTCTTAATTTAATGCCAAGGTCACATCCCTAGGGCCTTTAGAAAACTGAAAATATAAACTACAATGAAATATATACATGTGTGTTGCACTGCTTCTTCAAAGCCAACTTGTTCAGACAAAATAGTTAATTCTAAGAAATAGTAACACATGGAACAAAATAAAGATAAGAGCAGTTTATTCATTTTTGTTTGATTTTTAACAACACATGATAGACAGCAATCAGGGAATTGTACAGAAGACATGCCAATAGCTAGGCACTTACAAAATGTTAATAAATGAACACAAATTTGTGAACATTCTTCATTAACAAATCTCTCAAAGTCTTAATGACAGGGACACATTCACATGCTCTTTTCCCATGCTTCACATGACATGTGGGTTACAACTAGACTGCATCTCTCACTACTGTGGGATACCCTACTAGCATAGACCTGTGTTGGAGATGTGGGTGCTTCAGCTTTATGTGTACCCATGCAGCAGACTCCCTTCAACTTGCTAATGCACACAAATGATGAAGCCCTCCAGGAGGCCAAGTGTCACATCAGCCCCCAAAGCTGTGAGTCTCTACATACTGTGCCCCATACTGTTAAATTAGAAGCTGGTGCAGGCTCCTCACTCTATCCAATGGGAAGGCTCCTGAGTCGAGCCTGGGGAAAGGCTGTTATGCCCCGGGAAGTCTTCTGGTAGCATCAAACCATTTTAAGTGCATTTCTCTTTTCTCGCTTATACAAATTTGGATTATTCTTCCATGTCTTTTTTTCAAGATGACTCACCTTTTTGGTTTAGTTGGTTTTCTTACCCAAATTTTTCATGCTCATTCCCTTGACTACTGTTTAATCCAACAGGTGTTCATCATCCTTGGTGTTATCAGTGTGGTTTTTTTGGCAAATATGTTCTCAATCAGCTTTGAGTATTCCACTCATATACACGGTTTACATTCACATTCCTATTTATTAAAAATTGCTACCCAGGCTGTTTTACCAAGGGAAAGCCATTAGAGTTCCTCCACAAAGGTGTAGTGCTTCTAGTTTATACGCCATCACAACATTGTTATAAAAGCAACCTGAACTCAGGTTGCATACAGATCCTATCTGTCTTAGTGAAATATTGAGGTTCGATGACAAAGGACCCTCCAGATCTCTGCAAACAGCTTAAATGACAGACCGACACCATATAGCCTATATTCAAGCTGTATGTTGCATGCATTCTTTTTGTATAGTTAACTACATTCAAATTCTGTTCTTCCAGGCCCTCTAAATATTTGCTTGTGGCTTGCATCAACACAGCATGAGATGAGCTTTAGTGTATATTTTTTCCCCAGGTTGATATCAAAAATACACAACTAATTTTTAAGGTCATCTTCCAGATGTGTTAGAAGTAGGAAAAATAACACTTGGAAGCAGCTATATCTTCAGATGTTGAAAGGGTAGATGCTTGATGATTTGCTTTCTACAGTTAATTTCATTCAGAAGTGATTTTTTTTTTTCTTTTTTTTCTTTTTTTCTTTTTTTTTTTTCCTCTGTATATACACCCTATTTCTTCTCTATGCTTTATGGCTACTATAATGATGAGCCTATGTAGCCTCAGTTACAGCTGTGTTTTATTTCTATTTTTAGATACCTGAATTCATTTTACCAGAGCAATGTGAAGTAAAAATAATTAATAGGCTTAGGTTATTCTCAAAGACTGGTCTATGGAAAATTTGTGAATGTAGCATATCTCTTGCCTTGCGTATACATCTTCTGGACACATATTGTATGAAAAGCAAACCTGCAGTATGCTTTGACATATGTAGGTCTTTGCTGTCTTGAGACAAGATAATGTTCTGTGCTACAGCCAGTGCTTAGTGGAAGTGTGTGTGCATGTAAGACGTCTAGTGGGAATGTACTACTGTAACTTTCTGAGTTCTAATTTATATGGCTAACAGAACAGCGGCTGTCATGCACCCTAACCTCCAACATAAGCCTAAGGCTTTGCACAGATACATCTTACTTCAGCTGCCTAAACACTTCCTAAAATCTTGCCAAAGGGTGAAATTATATGATGCAGCTTGAGCTGAACTCATGCCCCAAGTATATTGAAAAGAGAAACTTTTTATTCCTATTCTTTCAACATGCTCTGTTTGTCTTGCTCTGCAGTAAGTCAATTTAGTTTTGCCAATCACTTGGAGAACTCTTCCCTTTGATCTTTTGGGCGTGGTTTGGGGAAATGTTTTGTTTGGGTTGTTTTGGGCTTTTCTTGTAGGTGTGTTTGTGTTTTATATGTGTGATGTAGGGGTTTTTCGAGGGGCTTTGTTTATTTGTTTTGTTTTGGGAGGGGTGGAGGGGCTGGGGATTTTTTGGAGGGGGAATTGGGGTTTGAGTTTTTTTCATTATTTAACTTATGTGGTACAACTGAAAAGGTCAAATCAATGCCAGTGGAAAGGGGAGGAGGGAGCATGGGACTGCTCTTCTGGCAAACAGGTTTAAAGCTGTAAGAAGCATCAACTTTACCCTGTGTTTGCTGAGAAAAAGTAATATTTTTATGTCCATATAGAACCCGCAGCAATGAAGTCTTGATCCTGGACTGCGAACCTCATCTTCTGCTGTAGTACAACAGTGTCCGAGCCAACAAATATTTTATATTACTGAGCATGAAAAAAACGGGATATAGGCAAAGGAAAAATAACTCATCATGGAGTATGCCTCTCAACATCCCTTTGCAGTAATGTACTTTCATACTATTGGATTCATCTTACAGAACTGTGCTTTTGCACAATAGTTGCTATAATGTGCCTCTGGGCATTACTGTAATAAATAATTACAACCGTAACAACACAAACCAGACAGCAGCTTTCATTTTTTTCACTTTAGAAATTAATCAGCTGTGAAGCAATTTTCTGTTATACATCACTTGAAAACATTTTGCCTGATCTTACTCTATCCTTGTACTTTCTTATTTCGAGTTCATATTAAAATAGTTTCTATATTTGTGTAAATATCTCATTCTTGTAACTTCATTTTAGTGAACAAAGAACCATGGTCATTTGTATTTATGTGAGAATGTGAAATTTCAAAGACAGACATTTGATCAATAATTAAGCTGCAAAATGAAATGGAGCAAATTATTTCTTTTGGTATGACCTCCTTAATATGTTTACTCACACAGTTTATTGTTGTGCATGTGAAAGTTTAAGAAGCACTGGCATTCTAATGCTGTTGGTGTGAGTAGTATTTTAAAATCTGTATGTTCCACAACAAATTCTTGCGTAGCTCAAAGACATATATTGCCCCATCTCAGATCTGTTCAAGTCTTATGTTCTCACCTGTTTGATACCACTATTTCTATTACGACATTGTAACAAAAGAAAACCAATTTATCTTCTTGATTCTTGAGGTACAATTGTGGCAAAATCTTTCCACTCTCATCAAAGAACTGCAAGCATAAAACTATAGGATTAATGGGAGTGGGAGGAGGGATGTAAACCTCTATGAATAGGAAGATAATGCAGAATTTGGTCTGTTCTGTATTCATTAATCTTTTCAAAAACTCATTTTGTAATTAGGGCATTCTATTCTTGTATTCCCAAATAAGCAAGATGCTGTAGCCCAATAGAACCTAACAAACAAACAAACAAACAAACAAAAGGCTGAGAGGAAGAATAGATTTGAAGCAGCATTGGTAGGTTTACCCCAGAGATATGCTATTCCTAGTCCTTGCTGAACCCAACAGAACTGCAATGTGACAGTCAATATCACCTCTGTAATCTTTCATAAGCAGGCAAATGATCTCCTCCAGCCACAGCTCAAAGGCTGCTCTGAGTTGTTCTAACACCATAAACAAACCCAAATATTGTGGAATGAGTGGCACTTAATATTCTTAGGTTAGCTTTATATTTTTGGTAATTTCTCACTTTTAGCCTTTCCCTCTACCCCCTGCAGTTTTGATCATGCCCTATTCTGACTTTGAGAAATATTAGGAAACAAACCTTAGAATCATAGAATCATAGAATGGCATGGGTTCAAGGTGACTTTAAAGGTCATCTAGTCCAGCCACACTGCAGTGAGTAGGGACACCTTTAACTAGATCAGGTTGCACAAAGCTGCTTCCAACCTGGCGTTGAAAGTTTCCAGGGATGGGGATTCTACCACCTCTCTGGGCAACCTGTTTGGTATTTCACCACCCTCATTGTAAAAAATGCCTTCCTTATATCTAGTAAAAATCTACCCTCTTTTTGTTTAAAACCATAAGCCCTTGTCCTGTTGCAACAGGCCCTGCTAAAAAGACTGTCTCCATCTTTCTTATAGGCTCCCTTTAAGTACGGAAAGGCCTTCTCTTCTCTAGGCTAAATGACCCCAGCTCTCAGCCATTCTTCATAGAAGAGGTGTTCCAGCCCTCTGATCATTTTTGTGGCCCATCTCTGGACCTGCTCGAGCAGGTTCATCTCTACCACAGAAGGTCACTAGGTTGGTCAGGCAGGACTTGCCCTTGGTAAAGCCACACTGGTCATCTTGAATCACCTCCCTGTCCTCTGTGTGCCTTAGCATAGCTTCTAGGAAGACCTGTTCCATTATTTTCCCAGACACAGAGTTGCAGATGACAGTTTGGCAAGTCCTAGGTCCTCCCTTCTACCCTTTTTTTAAATGATTGCAATGTTTCCTTTTTTTCCAGTCACCAGGGACTTCACCTGACTGCCAGGACTTTTCAAATACCATGGACAGTGGCTTTGCAACTACAGCAGCCAATTCCATCAGGACCCTGGGATGCATCTCATCAGGTCCCACAGACTTATGTATGTTCAGGTTCCTCAGGTGGTCATGAATCTGATCTTCTCTTACACTGGGAGGGACTTTGCTCCTCTAAGTTCCCATCTTGTAGTCCATCGACTTGGGAGGTGTGGGAAGAGAGGCTGCCAGTGAATACTGAGGCAAAAAAATTTGTTGAGTGCCTCAGCCTTCTCCTCAGCTGTTATTACCAGCTTGCCAGTCTTGTTCATTGAGGTGAGGCACCTCCTTTGACCCTCCTTTTCTGGCTGACATACCTGTACAAGCCCTTCCTATTATCCTTTACATCCCTTGCCAATTTCAGCTCCAACTGCACCTTGGCCTTTCTGACCCCATCTTTACACAACTGGCCAGTATCCCTATATTCTTCCCAGGATACCTGTCCCTGCTTTCACTGCCTGTGCATTTCCTTCTTGCCTTTTAGTTTGACCAGCAGGTCTCAACTCAGTCATACTGGTCTCTTGCCTCCCTTGTCTGATTTCTTACACCCATCAAGAGCTCTTGTGTTCTATGGAAAATGTCCTTAAATATCTGCCAGTTCTGTTCTGCTCCCTTATCCCTGAGGGCAGTTTCCCAGGGGGTCTTATTGACTACTTCCTTAAATAGTCGGAAGTTTGCTTTCCTAAAATTCAGGGTCTTGACTTTACTCCTCACCTGACCTTTATCCCTCAGGACTGTGAACTCCACCAATGCATAATCTCTGTAGCCTAGGCTGCCTCCAGTCACCAATTACCTCATTTACATTGGCTCACACTTGTTTTAAGAAAGTTAATAAATTACCACTTGTTGCATAGACTGATCTGAGCAAAAGTATATTCTCTTCTAACTATATACGGAAGAAATTTAAGTCTTTGGCAACTCTGAAGTCTTTCATGTTTCTCTTTTATGTGTGTAGTTTCCTGAGATATATATATAAAAAAATGTTGTTGAAGATCTGCATTTTAATTATGTCTCATATGCCCCAACTTTTAATTATGAAATCCTTCAGCATATCTCATTACATAATTGGTCACAGTTCTGAAACTCTTGGAATATCCGGAATATACTGTGTTACTGTAATTTAGGACAAATGTACCTATATATATTGACTTCCAATATCTGCTTTACTGAATACAGTAAGTAGATTGTTAATATTACTTCAAACCAGCAGGTTTTCTATGCTTGACAAGTCAGTCATTTATTTTCTCAAGCCTGTTTTATTAAACACAGCTTAACTGCAACATAAAACTAAAATCATAGACTCTCTCCTCAAAGACTATAACGTCTTATGTGTAATGATGGGAACAAATGATTTTTCCTTAGAACTAGATAAAGATCATATAGATCCATTGACACTAATTCAGATAAAATCACTCTTAAATTAGAATAAAATAGTTACAAACTACATTAGAAAGGATAAGGCTTACTAATTTCCAAGATAGTAAATCGTTGCGTTTAACTTGATGTTTTCTCTTTTGTGCTCCTACTAGAGAGTTTCAGGGAGCCATGTAGCAGGGCCTGCATCCAAAATTTGGACAAAAACTATTCTAATGCAGATGGCAGGAACGAATAATTAGAAATACAGCTCCAAGTAGTCTATAAAAGATCATAGGTCATAGGTTTCATGACAAGGGGGAAAATAAATTGTTCAAGATAAGATGCAAATTAGGGACAAAGTTCAGCCGACTACCAGAATATATAATTATATTTTGATATGTCACAGAGTAAGACAGCCTGACTTGATTTAAATTTTGTAAACTTAATATGTTTGGCTGGAGAAGTGATAAGGCAAGTGTGTAAAAAAACTCTTAATTCTTGAGAAATATAAATACGACCTTGAAAAGTAAATCTGGAGCTGGTTAGGAAAACACCTTTCTTGAATGCAATTTTAAATTACCATAGTGTACTGTGATTATATGTATAGAATCATAGAATCATTCAGGCTGGAAAAGACCTCTAGGATCATCTAGTACAACCTTCTTCGAACATCTCCCTAACCCCTAGACTATGTCTCAAAGCACCACATCTACCTGTTTTTTAGACACCTCTACGGATGATGATTCCACCACCTCCCTGGGCAGCCTGTTCCAATGGCTAATCACTCTTTCAGTGAAGAACTTCTTCCTAATATCCAATCTAAACCTCCCCGATGCAGCTTGAGGCCATTTCCTCTTGTCCTGTCATTAGTTACCCGGGAGAAGAGACCAGCACCAGCCTCACTACAACCTCCTTTTAGGTAGTTGTAGAGGGCAAGTAGGTTTCCCCTCAGCCTCCTCTTCTCCAGGCTAAACAATCCCAGTTCCCTCAGGCACTCCTCATACGACATATTCTCCAGACCCCTCATCAGCTTTGTTGCCCTTCTCTGGACCCATTCCAGCACCTCAATGTCCTTCTGGTACTGTGGCACCCAAAACTGGATGCAGTACTCAAGGTGCGGTCTCACGAGTGCCAAGTACAGGGGTACAGTCACCTCCCTACCCCTGCTGATCACACCATTTCTGATACAGGTCAGGATTCTGTTGGCCTTCTTGGCCACCTGGGCACACTGCTGGCTCACGTTCAGCCCGCTGTCCACCAGTACCCCCAGGTCCTTTTCCAGCAGGCAGCTTTCCAGCCACTCTTCCCCAAGCCTGTAGTGTTGCTGGGGGTTGTTGTGACCAAAGTGCATGACCTGGCACTTGGCTTTGTTAAAATTCATACAATTGACCTCAGCTCATCACTCCAGCATGTCCAGATCCCTCTGCAGAGCCTTCCTACCCTCAAGCAGATGGACACTACCACTTAGTTTCATGTAATCTGCAAATTTACGGAGGGAACACTCAATCCACTCATCCAGGTCATCGATAAAGATATTGAACAAGACCTGCCCCAGAACTGAGCCCTCGGAGACCCCACTTGTGACCAGGTGCCAAGTTAATTTAACCCTATTTACCACAACCCCCTGGGCTCAGCCATCCAGCCAGTTTTTAACCCAGCAAAGAGTCTACCTGTCTACACCATGAGCCACCAGCTTGTTTAACAGGATGTGGGAGATGGTGTCGAATGCCTTACTGAAGCCCAGGTAACATTACATTTGTTGTACATTTGTTCTATGATGAGCTGGAATGTCCATAAATGCACCAGTGATGGTGCAGCAATATTCTAACATATGAGCTACTGCAGAATACAAAATGTACTGCATAATATGCTGATTATGAGGGAAAAAAAGGTCAATAATGATGACAAAAACCCCACACCAAACAAACAGCAATACTCCTTGAAAATCAATCCCTGCACAAGAACTGAAGGCTTGAATACAATGTGTAAGCAAAGAATATGATTAAGGGTGTGTGGCTGCCACTTTGCAACACTTCAAGGGCTATGCAACATAATTGGTACTGAAAGTCAACATTCCTAGAGTAGCTCATCAGTATAGCTGTTAGGAACTTGATTTTGATCTATCATTCCCTGGCTACACATTTGTATGTATACCTGCATACTGTACATTTGATGCTGTATAGTGATAATTACATATATAATTTGTGTCTGCATGCACATAAATCACCCATCATAATGTTAATCACTTTATACATAGTCAGCTTTTTAAAAATCTACTGATCCACTGTAACTTGGCATCTGTGGATGCCAGACTAATGGTGAGCATGTATGTAACACGGATTTAAGGATTCAACGTTAGAGAATACTGGCCAACCAATAGATCAGCTAATAGAGAGCAGATATACTACGCTGCTTGGTATCATTTATTCCAACTAAAGTTAATCTTACCCTTAAGCGCTTATTCTCCCTTTAGTTTAAGGCTTGGTTGTGTTATGCTTTTCTGCTCCTTGGCACATTTGATGGAAAAGCAGTGTTTTTATCTCAAACAATACAGACACCCGAGAGCTGGCCTTGAGCAAGTTGGATTACTCACACAAAGCAGTGTGGTGATGTGCAGAGGTGCTCGTGAGTCTTGACAGCTTTGTAGCTCTTTCATCAGTCATAGTGTTGCCTTTAGTCCTGCCTGCACAGCAGCACTACTTTGCTTATTTGTATCTCAGCTGAGAACAGCATTGCACGGTTTGGATGCAAATGATTCCCCTTCATTTCAGCTAAGACCAAACAGTATGAACTTATTTCAAGTTTGCAAGAAAAAAGTAGGAAGGAGAGAGGGAGAGACAGAATGCTAGTTTGCTGCAAAAGGCTAGAAGATGACCATGGTATTATGATGGCTGGAAAATAGCACATAACTCCATCTGTAATTTTCAGACTTTCTTGGAATCCTAGAGTTGCTTTCAGACAAAGTCTGGAATATAAATATCAGCAATAGATTCCACTGGGAACACATCAGAACTTCTGCAAATGTGCTTCATATCTGATTTATATGTATTCAGCATGTCCAGCCTCTCATGAGTGTGAGGCTTTAGGTGTAGTACGCTTCACTACTGTGTTACCTACAGATGCTTTACGTACCACACTATCTGTGAACACAGTGCCATCAGTCTCTGCATAGACTTTCAGGCTGCTGCATTTAATATATCCTATACAATTCTTCTATCTTCAGGGTGCCTTGGATAGCAATAGATCATGCCCAAAGCAGTATGACATAAATTAGATTAAAATTTTTAATGATAGGTCTTAGAACATTAGGATTTGCAGGACCGGGTAACCACAAATCTCATTTTGAAAATTACATACCAATGGAGCTGCATCACTAATGGTCTAAGGATTTGACCCTATTAGTGTAAGCAATTTGATAAATTTTATTATGGTGTCTATAAATGAATATACCTATTCACACATCTTTAAAGGGACATGAGAGAAATGTCTTAACATCTTTATTGATGATCTTGATAAGGACATAGAGTGTATCATCAGTAAGTTTGCAGATGACACCAAGTTAAGTGAGAGTGTTGATCTGCGTGAGGATAGGGAGGCTCTACAGAGAGACCTGGATAGATTGGATTGATGGGCCAATGTTAACAGTACGAGCTTCAACAAGGCCAAGTGCCAGGTCCTGCACTTGGGCCACAACAGCCCCACACAATGCTATAGGCTTAGGGAAGTGTGGCTGGAAAGCTGCCTGGCAGAAAAGGACCTGGGCTTTCTAATTGACAAGCAGCTGAATATGAGCCAGCAGTGTGCCCAGGTGGCCAAGAAAGGCAATGGCATCCTGGCTTGTATTAGAAATAGCATGACCAGCAGAAGTAGGGAGGTGGTTATCCCTCTGTACTCAGCACTGGTGAGGCCACACCTTGAGTACTGGCGCGAGTGAAGAGGAGGGCAACAAAGCTGGTGAAGGGCCTGGAGAATAAATCTTATGAAGAGCAATAGAAGGAGCTAGAACTGTTTAGTTTGAGGAACAGGAGGCTTAGAGGAGACCTCATCAGTCTCTACAACTACCTGAAAGGACATTGTAGAGAGGTTGGTTCTGGTCTCTTCTCACAGGTAATTAGTGATAGAACAAGAGGGAATGGCTTCAAGATGCAACAGGATAGGTTTAGCCTGGACATTAGGAAAAAATTTTTAATGGAAAGAGTAGTCAGATACTGGAATGGGCTGCCCAGGAAGGTGGTTGAGTCACCATCCCTGGATGTGTTTAAGGGTCATTTAGATGTGGTGTTGGGGGATATGGTTTAGGGGAGAACTGGTAGAGTAGGGTTGATGGTTGGACTCGATGATCCAAAGGGTCTTTTCCAACCTGAATGATTCAATGATTCTATGATTCTTTTCAAAGAATTGTTTAAACATCTATGATTCCAAGTTATGTCCCTCAGTTCTGTGGAAGCACAGCCAAGCTAGTACTGCATAGTAAAAAAAATACTAGGATCATAGTATGATTCAGGTTGGAGGGGACCTCAGAAGACTTTTAGCCCAACCTCCTGCTCAAAGTAGGGTCAGCTCTGAGGTTAGACCAAGTTGATCAGAGTTCAATCCAGTTTGTTCTTGAAAAACCTCAAGGATGGAGACTGTACAACCTCTCTGGGTAGCCTGTTCCAATGCGTGACTATCTTCATGGGGGAAAAAGTTTGTTCTTTATATCTAGTATGAACCTTATAACGTCCTCAACCAGTTCTTCCTTGTTTGAGAACAGCTAATCCAGTTGTTCATAACCCCTCACTAGTACCAGTACTTGTATCAAGAAGTGATTCCTGACAACTTCCAGAAATCTCTCCTGCCATAGTGCCCTTCAAAAAGATGCCAGAATTCTCCCATGAGATTTTGAGTCTGTAATCCAGAATTCTTTATTTCAAAAGCTTCATCCATTTCCTTACCCTGATCAGGTAAACTAACACTTGTGGTTCCCTTTCTGGCCTCTCCTTTGATCCTAAGCTGAGAACTCTCAGCCAAATTGTTATCTGTCCCATAGGAGGATTCACATACTTTTAAACTACTCCTTCACCTCCCTCTTTCCTCCCTCATCCTCTTCTTGATCTGTCTTTCCTGAAAAGCTTGTATCCACCTGCTGCAATAACCTATTTTACATGAGTTGTCCCACCACAGCTCAGTAATGGGAATGATGTTGTCATTCTGTAACCACATGCAGAGCTACAGTCTCTGCTGTTTGTCTCCCAGGCTGCGTGCATTTCTATGCATATGACATGCTTGAGGTGGCCTCTCTTTCACCCTGGTTTATTATTCTGGAAGTCTTTCCTGTACCTAAGGAACTTAGGTACAGGAACTTTTCTTTCTAAAAGAAAAATTGCTGTTGAAGGCATCAGCTACACAAGCCCCTAATCAATTTCCTAAAATAATTGGGAGCCTGTGCTACAATTTGTAAAATTTTCTGATGAACCAGCTATTGAATAAAAGCTGTGGCAATATCATCATCCAAACCAGAAAGAACATCAGAGATAAAGGATTTCCCACCTATAAATTACATACTGATTTATTGTAGCGGAGGATTTGGCCAACAAATCTCCATGCCACTCCTGTTAGATTAAAAATACATGCTTTAAAAACCTTCAGATAGCATATCTATATGCATTTTTTAATTGAATAGGTATTGGAAGGTATAATAATTTTGCAGGACAGGTTTTAAATATCACTGGACTTTCTCTTTGAACTGAATTGCTGCTGTTGTTGGGTCACTATATTTCTTTCTTGTGGTTTGGGGAGGCAGAGCAACGGGAGACTTGAGATACTGCTGTCATGTATATCCAACCCTTGCTGTGTTAATCCAACACTGACTGCTGCTTTTTCTCCCCAGGAAGAACATTTTAAAGTCTTTAAGTGCTATTGAAAGCAAGACTATAAATGTTCTGTAATGATTTTAAGGTCAGCAAGCAAAACCAGAAGATTCTGGAAAAGTTTGAGGGGGGAAAAACTAACAAAAATCTTGCAAAGGAAGATTGCTTTCCTTTGTTTATTGGACAAAGGCATAATTTTGCCTATGTCATGTGGTACCTATGGTATATATCAATAAACAATAAAATAATACACACCTGTAGTTTACAATTACAATAAAATCATGCATCCAGACACATCTTTTGTGGCTCTGAAATCATCACAACATGGTTTTAAGAGACTTCTTTTTCATGAAGAAAGATTTGAGAGATTTTTGCATTTCTAGCATTCCAAACAAGGCTATATTAGAGTGCACTAGAATCTGGTATGTTAATTAAGGAAGAGATTTTCTAGAAAGAAAAAAAAAACCTAAAAGTATAAAGAA
This sequence comes from Eurystomus gularis, assembly GCA_013400335.1. Classification (NCBI taxonomy): domain Eukaryota; kingdom Metazoa; phylum Chordata; class Aves; order Coraciiformes; family Coraciidae; genus Eurystomus; species Eurystomus gularis. The sequence goes on along the minus strand of VZZY01018541.1, from coordinate 33,311 downwards.
GGCTGGCTGGTTTTCCCCCCTTCCTTATAATTTGAGTATACTGGGACAAGCTCTGTTCAGGTTTGTCCCTGTGAAGATTAATTCCACTCACATGGGTAAATTGAAAGCAGAATTAGAGTAGTTATTCTTCAGCGTGTATATTCTGCTGTAGAAATCCAGAGGCAACATTTTATTTATGTGACAGAGATAGTGCAGCTTTCTCTGGAGAAGGGCATGAAAAACTTTTATAACTTATCACTTCTTATATAAATAATCTTTTCCTTCTAAAAGATTTAGGTAAGAATTTGATCTATTCACATATGAGTAGCAGGTAGATTCAAGGATTAGAAATGAAGGTCTTTAGGCATACCTGATTCCTTCTCCTTTCCACAGTTGTTGTGCAAAAGCAAAGGATAGAAGCTGTAAGAGTCTGTAAAGACTGCTATGTTTCTGTTGCTCATAGACAGATATCGAGGCATGATATCTAATCCTAGCTTTTCCTACAGTAAATTGGTACTCTCGCAAAGGCGGTAATATGTCTTTGGATATGGAGTCCGTTTCCTCCATGTCAGAGTGTATGTTTTAAGTTTCTCAGGTTTTAAGAGTTAAAACTGATTCTTCTCAAAATTTCTGCAGTGTACCACAGGCCAGAGCCCTGCACCATGCATTGCTAACAAACCTTTTATCAAGCTGTATGAAGATACAGGAATTAGTTCTGAATTAGTTCTAAATTAGTTGCATAAGGTAGCAGACACATGTCAGATAAGTTGGTTGCCATCTCTGTGCAGTGCTGCTTTGTTTACAATAGCAATATCCTTTGAGGGAGAAGGTAATCTGCTCATTTCCATGCTGAGAAAAATAGCAGAACTTTTCCCTTAACAGGTATTGCAGATTTGGCACTTAATGGCATTACTGATAACAGCACACGAAACTTCAAACATTGAGAGGGTTGGGGGACTTGATTGGAAGAAAAAAGCCTTTTTCTCTTAATCCTTAAGGTAAACTTCAGTAGTAGCTTTCTTGTAGCACTAGTGGCAACTATGTTTTGGAATAACAATAAAGAACAAGAATAAGGTCATATCTCTCTCCTTTTGAGAGCTCAGTATTAATTCACTTTGGTTACTTAAATTTCTTTCTTTATAGCCTTCCCGATACATAGTCATTTAAACAAATTGTCCACTTTCTTAACTTTGATCAGAATGCACTTATGGCTTATGTGAGCTTTTGTAAATGCTAACCTTTTATTTATTTATTTAAAAATTAAACAGTATGTGCTTCTCAGATCTTTAACTTGTGAAGAGTCCATGATAAACCAAGAGATTGAAGAGGCTGCAGTACCATTGCTGTCAAAGGATGACTTTAACATAGATGAGAAACTCGTCTGGTATTCCGAATAATTCTTTTAAAAATACTAATATAAATGAAACTAATATATTGGTATAAATGTAGTTAATGTACTAACATTTTAATCTAGCACTTCATTTCATGTTACAGCATGATTTTTAAAAACTGCTGCAGGACTCTCCATTCTTTAAACTAAAATAATACTAACTTGCCTTGAGTGAAATATTTTTTAGGCACTTGTTTTGCCAATTACCCAGCCCAGCACAGAAAACGCCACCACCATGAGGAGGCAGATGCATAAGCAGATATAGATTTTATCATCTGTCCCCATGGGGCGCAGAAATGACACTACATGGCTGACAATAGAAGAGAGAAACCCACTCACCGTGGGTGATATAACAAAAGGAAAAATGAACTTAACTACAAACTCAATAATAGAAGGGAAAAGAAACCAGGCAATCACCTCAACAATCGAGGGGGAGATTAACCATACCCCACATATCACCATAGCCATGCACAAACCACCCCGGCAAATACCGGAGAGGTGTACCAACAGTACATGGTACATTCCGCAAAGGTACATGGCTAAACTACGACAGACTCCAAAAGGATAATCAATCAAATCCATTACCAATATTACCCTTGTCCTGTCCAATATATTCGTTCTGTCCCACCGTTGCTGGGAAATCTGGGTTGCAGCAAGCAGTTGGAGGGGTCCTGAGGGAAAAATCCTGTGTGGTGCATCCACCTGCAGGTCGGCTTTTTCCCCTGTTCGCTACTAGCAGGACCAGCTTTTATACTGTTGGATAAACAATTCAAGGCAATCCTCAAAAATAACTTCAAAAGTGGGACACCTGCTATTTTTCCTCCTTGTTGGGTTCTGTCCAAGGTCAGCCAAGCCTGGGAAGAAACTCGAAGAGGAGGAGGCACCTCTATCTGTTTTGGTCTGTTCTGACGGCTAATCAACTAATTTCCCAGCAGAGAAAAATCCTCTGCAGGTTCCAGTCATACTGTCTGGTTGTGAGATTCATCCATATGTCAACTTTAATTCAGGGCCTATTGCTCAGGCTCTAGCACTTCTGCACATTAGCTTCACGAGTATCAATCTAGTTTCATACGATGCTTCATAGCCCATTTATTAAGTGAAACTAATAGTTTTCCCTACTTCTCACCATGTCATTCATGATTTTATATGGATCACTGTCAAACTCTTCAGTTCTCTTCTCCAGGCTGAAAAGTTTATTCATTCTATAACTTTGATCACCCTTCTTAGCATGCCTTCTAGTATTTATATCTTTTTTAATATAGAGAGGTGGAGGTCAGAACTGTGAAAATATTCATGATGCGCCTGCATCTTGTTTTAAGCAGGAGAACCTATTCCATTTTGTAATCCTTCCATAATTCAAAGCCTTCATTCTGTTTTTTTTCTGAGTGTCAATGAACAGTAAACTTTTGGAAGGTTCAGATCCCATCACTGTGTAAGGAAAGACAAGATGTATTATTTCTAAGTGTTGCTAAATTTATTTCATCTTCAGTCATTCAGCATGAAAAAATTATTCTGTAACTCTCAGACGTGACCTTCTCACTCCATGACTAACCAAACTCACCTTTCTTTATTTCTTTCTGAATGCTTATTTTGACTAGCTGAGTTTTCTTTGGAACAGAAAAATGGTATTTAACTTTTATATTAATATGCAATAACGTATCTAACTGATACCTTAGAGCACCTCATGGTAGTTATACTTTGAAAGCCTTGTTCTCCAGACAGTACTTTTACATCACTTCCCTTGATCAGTTCTATGCCCTCCTAAATGAGCGTGTCATGCTAGCTGTATCATTAATTAGCCATTATCATTGTACTGATGACACATAAACACAATCAGAATATTCAACAGGGGCATCCAAACTGGTTGGAAACAAGCTTAATTTACCAGGCCTGGGCAAAGGATTATTCCATCTTTCTTGTATATATGAAACACTGTTAATGGTACTTCAGAGGGACCTGGGGCATTTGTACATTTTGCTTTCATCGCTACATAAGGCATGGATTACAGCAAGAAGAAATACACTACTTGTTATTATAGGGTTGTACCCAGCATGTGGTTTGTTCTTTATCACACACAGCAGCTTCTCAACCCTCTCTGGAATTCAGGAATTTTTTTTATCAGTATAGCACCAGATTATTCTAAATTCAAGGCATACTTCTTGCTCTACCACCTATGAGGACCCTTTTAATATTCAAGCTCATATTTAGAGTTATGTGTGAGGGAGTCTACCATGATTTCATGCTCCCAAAGATAAGGGTGGCAACATGATGCCTGCCAGATGCTCAGAGGTCAGACTGCAAGAGAATATGAAATCACCTATTGTTCTGGGGTGCTCTTCTAGTTCAGAACAGGGTGGGCAAAAGCTAAGTAGGTGCCAAACTAATTCCAGGAACTGTCAGCAAAAGGAGACAAACTAAGATTAAAAGAAAATGCTCTGACTTTTGTTTTAGGAATTTATGGGAGATAGGAGGCTGGAAAGAAAATGAAGCAAGTTTGGTAGCTACTCTATCTCTGTGATCACCATATCCTGCCACATTAAGTGATAGCCAATAATTTCACAGAATCACAGAATGACAGGGGTTAGAAGGGACCTCTGGATATCATCTAGTCCAACTCCCCTGCCAGAGGAGGTTCACCTAGAGCAGGTTGCACAGGACAGTGTCTAAGCATCCCCTGAGACAGAGACTCCACTACCTCTGTTGGCAGCCTGTTCCAGTGCTCTGCTACCCTCAAAGTAAAGAAGTTCCTCCTCATGTTTAGATGGAACTTCCTATGTTCAAGTTTGTGCCAGTTAACTTCTGTTACTGAGCACTACTGAAAAAAAACTGGCCCCATCCTCCTGACACCCACCTTTTTAAGTATTTATAAACACTGAGAAGATCCATTCTCAGTCTTCTCTTCTCTATGCTAAAAAGCCCCAAGTCTCTCAGCCTTTCTTCATAAGTTCCTGTATTGAGTCTGGCTGAGGTGGAGTTGATTTTCCCCATAGTATCCCTCATGGGGCGGTGATTTGCGTTGGGAGCTAGAAGGGTGTTGATAACACACCCGTGTTGTGACTACTGCTGAGCAGTGCTTGCACAGCACCAAGGTTGTCTTTCCAACACACCCCCCACATTGAGATGGTGTGGGCAAGATCTTGGGAGGGGACACAACCAGGACAACTTCCCCAAAACTGACCATATGACACCTGCTCAAGAATAAAAGCTAGGGAAAAGGAGGAGGAGGGGGCCACCTCTTGTCCTATGGATCAACCACTACACGTATTGGAGCCCTGCTTGCCGGGAATGACTCAGACATTGCCTGCTAGTGGGAAGTAGAGACTAAATTTCTGTTTTCTTCACTTCTGCTTGTGGCCTTCACTTAGCTTCCCTTTATTTTCTTTAAACTGCCTTTATCTTGACCCAAAGGTTTTTTTCCATCTTATTTTCTTCCCCCTTGCCCTGCCGAGGTGGGGGTGGGGGTGATAAAGCAGCTTGGTGGGCACCTGGTGCCCAGCTAAGTTTAACCCACCACAGTCCCCTAATCATCTTTGTAATCCTTTGCTGTACCCTCTCCAGCACTTCCCTGTCCTTCTTGAACTGGGGACCCCAGAACTGGACACAGTACTCCAGATGAGGCCTCACCAGTGCAGAGTAGAGGAGGAGGAGTACCTCCCTCTACCTGCTTGCCACACACTTCTTGATGCATCCCAGGATGCCATTGGCCTTCTTGGCCACAAGGGCACATTGCTGGCTCATGGTCATCCTGCTGTCCACCAGGACTCCACGGTCTTTTTCTACAAAGCTGCTTTCCAGCAGCTCAGCCCCTAACCTGTACAGGTGCATGGGGTTATTTCTCCCTAGGTGCAGTACCCTACACTTGCTCTTGTTGAACTTCATGAGGTCCCCCTCCACCCAACTCTCCAGCCTGTCCAGGTCACGCTGGATGGCAGCACAGCCCTCTGGTGTGGCTGCCGCCTCTCCCAGTTTTGTGTCATCCAGGTCATTGATGAATATACTGAACAGGACTGGACTGAGTACTGACTCTTGGGGAACACCACCAGCTAGACTCTGTGCCAATGACCACAAGCCTCTGAGCTCTATCTTTCAGCCAATTTTCAATCCACCTTACTGTCTATTCATCTAACCCACACTTCCTAAGATTCCCTAAGAGGATGTTGTGGGAGAGTGTCGAAAGCCTTGCTGAAGTCAAGACGGACAACATCCATTGCCTCGCCTAATCCATCCATCCAGTCATGCTCTTGTAGAAGGCTATCAGATTAGTCAGACATGGCTCACTCTTGGTGAATGCATGCTGACTACTTCTGATAACCTTCTTTTACTCCACATGCTTTGAGATGACACCCAGAATGTATGTTATTCTCTCTTACCAACCTTATAATAGATATAGGACCTCATGCTAAAGGTCTCTGTTGTCCAGTATTGTATCTCTCAGACATTGGCCAATGATAGCAGTAGACGATTTTCTGGGATCTTGAAGAGTATCTTAAAATCTGGTTCAAAAGCCAGAGGTGAGAGGAGTGTGTGTATATACACACATATACTTAAGTGATATTAGGTCTCCATCTGTAATTTTGTTTTTAATCTTCCTTTCTCTTTTTTGCTTATGAAATTTTCAGCCTCTTCTGTTCTGATCAGACCTAAATAATAAATCATTACACTCTGTGCAACAGTTTGCAGATCTTTTCAAACCAACAGGATCCCTTTCATCTTATTCTAATTTTTCACTTCTACCTGTCTTATCAAATACATATTCAGCTAACTTAGAGAAGACTACTACCATCATAATCTTGTCTCAGTTAGAATCACCTTCATTTTCTAGAATTATGTAATATAGTTACAATATAATAAAAAGTGCCAAGAAGATAGTTTACCCCAACTAGACTCAGTACAAGTTATAAAACCTTCAAGTTCTTCTGTAAGAAGTGGAGATGTACATTTGTGTGGGGAAAAGATAGAGTCCAGTATTACAGATTCCATTCATGGGATTTTCTGTAGGTGCTGAAAGTCCATGAGAGGCAATAAATATCTTGCTCTAGACTTTCCTTGCTTCTCTGACCCTACACAGGATTGTGAAAAATGTAGTGATTCGTTCTTACTTAAGTTGCTTTCTCTGTGACACTAAGTTTGATAAGTGTAAAATTTACCAAATTGCTATTTGCTAAAAGTTGCACTATTTTGTTCCCTCTACAATATTATGGAAAGCAGTTATAGTTGAAAGGTCTGGATTTGATTTTTTTTTTTTCTTTTTAATTCATGATTATAATGTAAACATGAAGAAGCTGGTTGCATTGCTGAAAATAGAACAGAAACATGTATACTATAATTTGGTTTTTCCAAAACTGCCTTCTCCTACAGTGAATGCTGTAGAAGCCTGCTGAAATTTGCTTTAGTAAGCTTACAAAGAAGGAATACTAAGATATAAATATTTTTAACCATTAATCAGACCTTTAAAAACACTACCTTAAATAGAACCACATGCCTTATAATTATCAAGAATCCTTTCTTAGAAATTACAGTACCACAGTGTAGGTAGCTACAAATTATGCATTAATATCTCCCTATTTTAGGATCCTTTAAGCAGTTTGAAAGTCCTAAAGGGATTTATTTCTAACACTTCTGCGCCAATTACATTACACTTATTTGCTGTTCTTTGTTCCCTCTTCTCCCAGAGGCTATTACATACCACTACAGATTAGGTATTTTGCATTTTTTCCCCCCCCTGGTTTCTTGGTAAGTATATCTAAGTCTTTATAACAGCCATACTTCCTTTAGAAGAAATAGCTGTATGAACTGACTGACTGACTGGAATCCTATAATTTTTCTAAGCAATATACTAAATATTCTTGTCTAACTGGTGTTGCTTTATTCTTTTGCATAGGCTAGATGATTTGCACATTTATGAACTATTAAGCATCTTCTATACACTCCCCTCAGGAGGTTCAATAAAGACATGAAATTATTTCTGGCTAGGTCACATTTATTAATTTCAGCCTCTGCATAAGATTACGTTTTACTGCAGTGCAGGGAGGAGAAATGAAGTCAAGGTTAAAGGGGAGCATAAACTGTTAGCTTTCATCAGTTTATATTATTCTCTCTTACCACTCTCCGCGGTTTGGGAAATTTATTTTATCTTCCTGTAATCACCCTCCTGGATGCAGCTGGTAAACAAGAAAAATGCAGATAAAAGACAAAATAAACAAACATAAGGTCATGCCTTGCACACTACATCTAGGATAAAATAAACATGAATTCTTGATTGAAGTTACTCATTAAAATACTGCTACTGCTGAAAGAGGTCGAGGGGTAGCACATTCAAGTGTAATGTGGGAGATCTGGGGTCAGCTGGTGAATTCTCTCCATAGGCATGCAGATTCAGACCTCTGCTTAAGAAAGGAAGAATCTTTCTTGCACATTCATTAAAGAAGACCAGGCAATGGTAACTGAAAGCAGAGTCAGAGAAAGAAATTTGCAATGTAAAGTTTATTTAAAAAAAAAAAAGAAAGAAAAAAAGAAAGTAGTTCTGGCCAGCCTGTATTCACAAAAATCAAGCCTAATCTGCAACTAAGTTAAAAAGTTAGAAACAGCAATTTCTGGGTTGTTCAGTGGGAAACTGTACACAATTATTTGGAAGGTCTCTGTAGCAATACTGTATTTTGTAGAGAATAACAGGGAGGAGGGTGAGTTTTAACCTTCCGTCCCTCTCCCCACAAACATATTTTTCACATATTGCAACTGATACAAATCCCAACTTAATGATTGTTTTGGAACCTGCTTTTTAAAAACAAACAAACAAACAAACAAACAAAGCAGTGTGTGATCCAGACAGCTAAGGAATAAACTCTTTCTGCTTCTTAGATGTTCCTTCTTGAGGAGCGCTTGTCTTGAACTGTAGTTATGCTGAGATGGATAATTTGATTCACAGCTAGAAAGAACTGGAGTTTTTATCCACATTTTGCTCTGAAATGCTGCATCAATTGTGTTCTTTTCAGCATAGATGCTTCACTGACATTTTAGGTTTTTTTTTTCTAAACTTCTTGGAAAAAATAACAACCTTGCTGATAAATTAGGAAATTGCCATTCCATAATAGAAATAGCTGAACTTTTACTTGAGTTGTTATTCCCCTTAATATGGTTTTAAACACATCTTAATAAGAAGCCCTTTTGAAGAGTAATCAGAAACAATTGCTATCATTACAAGTACTTTATTTCTACTGCAAAAATAGCTGTATTCTGTCCTGAGTGAATTTTATTCTGTTGACAGGTAAAACCTCAGCTACATCAGCAGCTGAAGATGTGGCCAGTTACAAAGGTGGTTTAATCTTTGCCATGCAAAATATAGGTTAAATTTGCAAACTAGCATGTGATTTAATCCAGTAAAAGTGGAACAACCTGTCAGATAAAGTACACTGGCAAAAAGGGCAACCAGTTGAACATGTTATATTTTAATTTGCAGAGACAAAAATGACAAGCAATTTATTTACATAAAACTGTACAAAAGCAAATTAAATTATGTAAATATTTCATAAATAGAGGTGGACTAGCGTTTAATACATTTTGCCATGTTTAGCATAGTTGCGTGCATAGTGACTCATAATAAACAATGATAAATTGTTCTCTGCTTCACTATCAACATCCAAGTTGCAGAACAATAATCAATGGTTAATATTACAAACAGATCGTACCACACTGAATGCAAGTGCTGTAAAATTTAGGAAAAATTTGCCTGAAAGCATACCCCAGGTATCTGATCAGTGTTGTCTTCTTCCATGTGTTTATGCTCTTCAATCAGTAACAGAATTTAACTGATAGACTTTCATGTTTACTCCTATTACATCTACTTCATCCCTCAAGGAAACACTGTATATTTATCACCAATGAAACAAAAGGAAGAATATTTCTTTGTTCAAGTTCCTTTCAAGCGTTTTGTGATGGCTGGATTTATGGCGAAGTCTTTATCCGTATTCTTTGTTTTCCTGCTTGACAACTTCCTAGGGTAGCCTTTCAGCCAATTGTTTCAATCCCATTTAAGTTCTTCCCCCACATAAAAATAATGTTTAACATTTTTTCCTGAAACTCAGGCAGCAGGCCAGTCAGAAACCATATTGAATAAACATAGTGGATCTGAGATCCAGAATGAGCATTAGATTTTAGACCAAAGCTATCGATTTTTCTAATACATATAAAGTTATATATTAGCGCATCAATCTATAAAGGTGCCCTAATGTAAAATACATGCAAAGCTCATTTGAGTTTTTCATGGAAGGAAATAAAAGGATGATTTCTATACTGTACAACTGAAATGTGATGATGGCTAAAAGCAATTAAAAAAAAAATTGTCATTTTTCCTGGTAACATGAACTGGTGACACCTTGCTAAATAACTATAATATAGACTGATCATAGTTTTCCAGGCAGCAGAATTAAAGACAAATGAAAATAATCCCACACCCCACACAAATAGTAATTAAAAAAAAAATCCTCAAGACCTACTTAAACCACAGCCTTGTGTTAATAATGCTTAAGACTGGTCCATTAACTGAGTTTGGCAAAAGGCTTGTTTTTAAATATATTATTTATAATTTCTCAGAAAATAAACACAGGTAAATATACAGGTTCAAAAAAGTTGGGAATAGCCCCTTATCCCTCAGTGTCCAAACCCAACTACCACATTACCATAATAATAGGTATAAAAGGCACAGTTGCATATTTCGCATTCATCCTAATTATTTTTTTATCATTTTATTTGTTTATTTTTATACAAAAGCACTCTATTTATGGAGTGGCACCAGATTCAACCTATTTCAAATAAAGAGGAAAGATACAAACACAAAATATATTTGTGTGTCATGCCAGGTCAGAAGATTAATCAGCATATTAATAGTGGCTATTTCCACTAGAATTACTGTGAATTCTTACAGTATTTTTTAAAAAATTCTTTCACACCCATTTAGATCTAAGGAGATGCACACAAGTATTTAATGACTGTCTTATGTGGTGCAAAAATTGGTGAGTGACTGCTGATCCATTTAATCTGAAGGTCTTCTATGACCTGTATTATTAGCCTTGTAGAAAAAGGGTCTAAGAATATATGGAACCAAGCTACCTAATTTATTTTTGTGTATGTAATATTAAATAAAATCTTATTAAAGGAAATTCTGTTGAACACTTGTGTTATGCAATTGTGTATTCTGTTGAAACGTGCAAGAAAAATGTGTATACATTACATAAGCATTTTTAGAAGCATTTTTAAACAAGTACTTACAGATTATACAAAGCAGTAACTGCTATATGCAGTCTCGTAACAAAGTACTAGTTTGCATCTCTCCATATTACTTAAATAATTAAACATAAAAATGTTCAATCATTATTAATCTTTGATTTTAATATTTCTTTCTAAAATGTGCCCATTCATCGTAACTGCTATACACTAATGTTACTTGAAGAAAGGAAACTCGAGAGAAGAGAATGAAATGGTCGATAATGGCACATCCCTCTATATGGAGAACTGAATTCAAAAGATAAATGGGATGAGTTGTATTGATTTACCAACCTCTACTTCAGGCTGTTTAAGGTTATTTCTATGCCATTCTTCAAAGGAAGAAACTACCCAAAGCTACATTGTGACTACAATATACTAGACAGCCATCTAGCCATGCCTTAACGATAGCTTTTATAAACATCCAGGGATTTAAATACTTTCTCCCTCCTCAACCTGTCCTTACTCTGTTGTTTAATTCCTGCTTTCATTGGAATGTCATAATAATTGTCATTATTACTACAGCCTTATCTACAAAGCAAGTGGTTGAAGTTCTGCACGTTTTGTTGCTTTTATTGCACAAAAACTTGTTTCACTTCCTCTTCTTTTCAAAAAGCGCTCGCCATAAGAATCATTACAGGCCAGAGCTCTTGCATAACATGGTAGCTTGGACTTCTTTTGACTCATCTTGACCTGCTAGATGAGTATCATACCACTGTTTATCATACCATTTTCTACCCAATCTAAATGTTCCTAGTCTTTGCATCATTTAGTATTGCACTTCTCCTGATACTAATGCACTTGTGTTTCAAGAAAACCTTAATTACATCTTTGACATAATTGAAGCAATTGATAATCTGCAACACTGATGACAAAAGACTTACTTAGCAATCATTCCTCTCACTCTGAAAAGGAGGTTTTGTATTTAACTTATAATATTCCCTTGTCACCACATCATCCCATTGTCTACCCTTTCCATCCCTCCAAGCATTCTCATTAACACAGACTTCTATTACGACTATTAGTTTTTTTATTTTGACCTTAACATTTCCCTGGAACTGGCATATGCAGCATATCATATGCAGCATCTGCTGCAAGGTATCTTACCATTACAAAAAAAACCCCACATCAGTTCCTTTGAGCATTCAACTCAACTGCACTGACAAAAAAAAAAAAAAAAAAAGTCATCTGGGCTTGTGAACTGTGCTGCTGTGCAAAATGGAACTGAATGAGTGTTATGAGTACATGAGTATATTTGTGAATATACTAGTTTTCTAAGCCAAGCCCCAATACCTACCAGTTCCCCTGATCCACTGTGTGATCTTTGGCCTTTTTGTTATTACGATCTTCCCAGCTAGATGTTAGTCTTTCCCAAAATAATGATTTCAACAGTTTATCATTGCTGTCCTATGGTATATGTGTTACTAATCGTTTATGTTGAAGTAATCATTACAGAGACCAAGAGAGAAGGAGAGAGACACAGCAAGAACACTTATGTTCTATGAGTAAAACAGAACCAGAGTTCATGAATCATAGGAGAGTATGCCATGTTTTTCACTGCAGTCTCAGGCTGAATGTATTTCTGTTGCTTCCAGCCTCAGATGAGAGGTGAGAATATTAAAGCTGTTGTCTTCACAAAGTGCCTATTAATGATTATTCCTTTATATTTATACCTATATCTGTATGGTTTCTGAAGGATTGTCCCTGGTGGGGATCAGCAATACTCAGATGATATGTTTTGAATACAGTTTCCCTGACCTGTTTTCCTCAACAAGCCAGACGACGATCAAACAAAATCAGTGGCTTAACTCATGCTTCTGCAGAGGGGAAACAACAGTGTGTTGTGTTCTTTTTAATCAAGCTCATTACTATGGGAGGAGTTTGCAACCATAGACCTAGGAAAATAAAAATCAGTGAGGGGGAATTAGACATGCAAGTAACAACGTTTTCTACATTGTACAGTATAGTCAGGCAGGCAGTATAATTAAATGCCTGCTATGGAGGCAGAAGTTGCAGGCAGATCTTTTGTCTCTTTGGTGGCCCCCTCTTTCCTTTTTTCATATTTTTTGTTAAAATTGTTTCAATTTTAAGACTTTTGCCCCTTTTCTTTCTTATAATATGAAAGAACTTTGTTGCTGCTTTTTAACCTACAGGTAAACTTCTCTTCTAGTTAGAGTATTGACAGGAGATGGCTTGTATTCCCCTGTCTGTGTAAGGGGGATATCCTCTGGATTGCCTTCTTCATTTTTGCTGAAACTAGCCGCGCTGAAGGTCTCATAGGATGAGGTCAACTTTTTGTTCAGGAGGTTTCTGTTGCGATCACCCATGAGGGAGGCTTCTCCATTGGCCAGCTTTTCCTGACTGCCCCGTTCATCAACAGGCATGAAAGTGGAGAGTTTTGGCTGGCTCTTCTGCTTTCTTTCAGGAGAAGTGCGAACTGGCATCCAGCAGGAGTCCGAGTGGCCATATTCATCACACTCTCGGGTACACTTCCCTGTCAGGGCTACATCTGGTAGAGGCCTTGAATCTGAAAATAAAATAGAGTTGTCTTTATAAATGAATAATATTGCAACGATTTCCAGTGAAACTGAGAATCCTTAAATTCAGAAAAGGTATTTTTAAAGGTCTTGATAAGGATGTTGCAATAAGTTCCTCAGTAATAGTCTTTTTACACTGCACGTGCCCAAAGGCAACAAGCATATCTGTACTGTTATGCTCAACCTCAAGAACTGCAAAATAAGACGATTAAGCCATTTCTGGTACTTGTAAATCAATCTCTAAAGCATTTGGCATTAGGCACTGAATGAATTTTGATCTCCAAAAGAGTCAATCAAACATGTAATTCCATACTGCCAAATTTCTTGAAATTATTAAAAATACCTTTCTTTGAATTTTTTTTTAAAGATTGCTTTGAATTTATGTGAAAAGAACCTGAGGTCCTGCACCCTGCAAATAGTTGTGAACATGCTTAATGCCCCGCAAGTGAGCAGCTCTGTTATTGACAACAGGACTCCATTTGCATATAATGTAAATCTTTGCTTGTGTTTCAGAGGATTGGGCATTCATCATTAGTATACAATACATCACATGAATTGCATAATCACTGATTAGCAGGAGCATACAAAACCACACTATTGGTTATAAATGTAATATAACATGTATGGATAAAGCTCTTCTGTGTCTTGTGTGTGTGTGGTGGGGGGACAGGGCGAATCTCAGTGTTGGCTAAAGAGGTGCACTGAAGTTTTAAATGTGAATTGTGCTAGAAGGTGTCACTGTATCCAAGCTTTCCAGCTACTGTACATGTTAGAGCCTTCACTGAAAACTAGAAATCTTCAGGGGACTGCAGGATTGACTTCTATGTGATAAACACACAGGTAGTTTTTAATAGTAATATTTTGATACTTGCATTACAACTGAATCAAAAAGCTATGTCAACTGTTTTAAGCTTTGGGTAAGATTCTGAAATCTCGCTTTTATTCAGTTATACTGTACTTTATGGTCTATAAGAAATAACCAGAGCTGTCTACAAAGTAATAATATGATATTCAAACAATTAAAGTTGACAAAGAACAAAAAAAACAAGAAGTAAAATATTTTTTTCCAGTTCATTTGGTATGACTTTCAGATGGTATAAGTTATTTGATGAAACTTTTAGTTTTCTTTTTTAAAAAACTGAATAGCTTAAAAAGGAGCAAGGAGCTTCAACATAAAAACAGAGTCACGTACTTCATATGGGCTGTGGCAACCTTCTACCTTGCTACTACAGGACTGAAATTCATGTGAACAGCAATTTTATGGGTACTACTGCATGCTTTATAAAATATCTTTCAAAGGCCTATTCAGCCTTCATTTTGTTACTTCCCTTTTGCCTATTTTTTCTTTGATTTTGGCTGCCAGATGACCTTCTCAAACAGTGACAATTCCAATTGTGATTTTTTTATAAATTAATGAAAAAGAACACTGCTGAGGTTAAATAAAACAAAATAAAAACAAACCAACCAAAAATTCTTTGCCTCTTCCAAAATAAACTGTTTCAATTTAAATTCTTATAACAGGTGCTTACACAGCAAACATATTTCATTTCAACATCTGCGGAATTAATCCTGATAGAATTGCAAAAGCTCTTGCAAGACAGATTTATGTTCATCCTGTCCTGATTTTGTCATTCAATTAAACATTCATTTAATTAGTAATTTATTGCAGTGTTGTAAAGAACATGCATATCATTTATTAATAGTTGTCAATATTTTTATAGAAGCTACTGTATGTAGGCTGAATACTGTGTAATATTTCATATTTCAATATGTCACTGATTTTAATGAGGAAAACATCACTGATGGTTAGATAACTAGCAACTCTGTAGCTAAGAAGTATAAGGCTGGGAGGAGGGAATGAAGTGATTTTTTCATATTTTTTTCCCATTTGTACTTTTTAAGGCTTTTGTGCTTAGACTCGGCCATGATTCAAACATTTTTTCAATGAAGAATGCAAAGAGTATGGACAGTTATTAGCCTATCAATTTTCAGATGACTTTGTTCTGGAGATGTAGACAGAAGATGGGGACCATAACAGCAAAATTCTCTATTTGTCAGCACAGGGCTTATTATGCAATGTTTAGGGAAGGAACCAAAGAGGACAAGAGAGGGTTTTAGGTGTTTTGGGGAGGAATAAGAGCGGGAAAATAAGAGATATATTATCTCAATAAGGGGACAAAAGGGCCAGTCACATGTAAATAGTTTGCCGGCTAATAAGTTTGTCTGGTTGTGCCCTGTGCCTGATCAGCACTGTCTGTCCTATTTTCTTAGTAAATTCCTTTGTAACTCTTTCTTGGATATGGGCTCTCTTATGTGTGCATATGCATATGTGCATGTCCACTCTCACTAGCGGACTTCCATTGTGTACAGCCAGAGAGAGGAGAATGAGGCTACCGGTTCTGCTGACTGTTTGTGATCTTTGTGATCAGCTGCTTAGATATATGGTGTATGTGTGTGCTCTGTGTGTACCTACTGGGAATATGCCTTCATCTTTGCCACTGGTTGGACCTGGGGACAGAGTAGCAGCAGCAGCCTCGCCCTCCTCAGGCTGTCAAATCCTGTGTGATATATTTTCCTATAAAACACCCTTCAATTAATATTTGGCACGTATAGTTAACGTAGCCTTCTACTCCGTTGCTTTCTTGCATCTTTTCTAAGAGCTTGAATCAGTACAGCATTTAAGCATATAGTTAATCTAACATGCTTTGAAACCTTCTGCATGTTAACTGCTCTTCCCCCCCGCCCCCCACTTCCCCATTTGGTGGGGGGGAAGAAATGCAAGGAAGGAGGGAACATTTGTGCGTGTGTTTTATCAGAAGATGCATAAAACATCTAGTGCTGTCAGGACTAAACTATTACCAGGATCTAAAACAGTCAGTTAAGTAAAACTTGTGTACTTTCTACACACTGCAGTAGATAATAGAGATTTAAACTTCATTTTTAATTAACTGCCACAATACTTCAGCTACAAATTAATTAACTGTACTTTTGCTAATTCTATGAAGAGATTGACCCTCCTTTTCAGAGTAGTGACTTTATGCTCCTCTTCTTACATCACCTGAAAAAAAAAAAGTTATTCTTGTCCTCTAGCATAATTTACATCCAAACACATCTATCTCTAAGTTAAATGCTTTTTAAAGCACTTCTCAGCTTCTGAGTTAAAACACTTTAGTAGCGAACACACTGCTAGCTGACAAGCCTAATGGAATATGACACAGCAAAGAATCTGTCAGCCCAATTGGCAAATCATCAAGGAACAGTACAACAGATTTCTACCACAGTTACATATCTGGAAACTGACTCAAGTGCTTAAAATGCCAGTTATTAACAAACAAATTTTATCACAATGCTAATTAGTAAGAAAGTAAACCTGGAGGGATGATATTTCTAGTCATACAGAAATTTGTAGATTTGGGGCTAGGTTTTAACTTTTTATACACAGAACACTCAAATTTAAGCTTTTATTTGCACAAAATTATCTTGTGAGTTACAATGGAAGATGTCATCTAAGTTATTTTCAAACATATCCTCTTAGGGTGTCTCTACATCAGAAGTAGGTACCGCTTGACTATTTTCAAAGCCATGGTAAACCCACTCCCTCAAATACAGATATTTAGACAAGTTTTTAAGGTATATCTGTATATGAAGACCTCAAAAGTGAATATTTGTAAAGGAGATTTCACTTGCAACTGCTTAGACTTCAGCTTAAAAAATAATTGGAGAACACTAATTTACTGTGTCTCACAATCTACTTTCTCATTGCATCTAATACAAGCTTCCACCACCAATTTCCAAAGATAGTTGGTAACCATAATTAAAACAATACCCCCACACACACACATACACTAACAACAAACTTTTATCATTAACCCAACAAATCTTAAAACATTTATGTCTAATTTCTGAGATGGTAGTAGCTTACATTTTCCATAAATCTTTGTATAAAAGCATGCAAATAAATGTAGTTAGTTATATGTGTGCTCATGTAGCTGACTGTTGCTTTAGAGCTAGAAGTATTGCTTGTTATCAAAAAAGGAAGGTACCTACTACAGCAGTGTGAAGAGGGGAAATATGATGTTCTATATCCAGTTTAAAACCAAAAAAATTAACAATCAGAAAATTCCACCCACGCAGTTTTCAATTATCTTCTCTCCTCCCATTCCTTACCAAAGAAGGTCAGTATATTCCATCAAGTACAAAGAAAGCATTATGAACACAGTAGTCAACAAGTACATGTTACAAGTTATGTGCGTTTTTGTACACACACATTGCGGAAATATAATCAAGGATGCACACTCACTCTGCACCACTCTGCACATTTTTTAACAACCATTCTTGTACAATATATTTTATATAAACCCATGTTATGGTTTGAGGTTTGGGACCAGGACAGGCAGGGGTTGGACACCCTGAGGGTCCCAGGGGGGAAGCAGTTATTCCCTCCCCCTTCCTGTCCACACCGGATACTGGAGGCAGGAAGTGGTCTCCAGCGTGGGAGGAAGAGACGCTTTGGAGCTGACCCATCCATGCGGCCAGGAGCCATTTTCTCACTACTCCTCATCCTCCAGTGAATCCGAAGCCATCCAACCTTTGGTTTTGTATTATATTGCATTTATTGTGTTTTCCCCCATCTTTGTACCTATATCTACCTCCCCTTCTTGTTTTCTGTTCCCTTTTAAACAATATATATATATATCTTTCTAAACTTCCAATACAGTGCAAAGTCTCTCTCTCTTTTTTTACTCCTGATCTCCCTTTTTGCCCACCTGTCTGGGGGGGAACTAAGGGATAGGGAGGGGGGAGAGCATACGTTCTGTTTCCATGGGGACCTGCCCTGAACCCCTAAACGGACCCAGAACAACCCAGCATTATCAATTAGTTATGACATGGTCCTAGTACACACACTGTCTTCGAGAAAGGTGCAAGGAGCTTTTTATTCGCTCATCTTCTGTAAACAACACACAAAGCCTATGGTAACAACAGACTTTAGATGTACTTAAGTAGTGAAAAGATCTGTTCCACTTGTCCCTGGAGCTGGAAAACCCTCCCAAGCAGTAGTGACTTCCTATCTAGATACAGTAACTTGAACATTCCCAGAAAGAACTTTGTGCCCAGAAAACATTCCTAGATGTAGACCTTTTCTTGGAAGAGTACATGACCACAGGAGCCATACAGTATTACAGCAGTGCCATAGTACTTCTGTAAGCCATGCAGTTTGGTCCACAGGATATGAGGAGTCATTGGTAGATGACTTCTAAATAGTTTCTATGACAAATCAATGACTACATGCAGATTTTGCTGCCTTTCCCATTGATAGGCCCATAACATCACTGCATGGCTCCAGTTATTGAGGACCTGTAATGATTGTGCAGTAGTTCCAGATTATTGTGAGAAAATAAAAGGGAATAAGAACTGTAAAAGAGTAAGAAGCTGTGGCTTGGATGAGCCACTTTTCATTCCATCTTCTCCTGCACTCTGTACACAAATACACTATATTCAGAGGAACATCCAAAATTCAAGTGAAACAGCAGTAAGACTATGTAATTAAACAGGAGTCCATTTACATAGCTTTTATATTAAAATGGTTGTCTGTTTTATGAGCTGTGTGACTGGAGACACAATAGAGCTCTTAAAGCACAACAAGTATTGACTACATGATCAGAGAACAGTAATACAGAATACAGCTGAAAGGGTAGCTATTGTAGAAAATCACTATTTAACTGGAGGGGGGAGGGAACACTAAGCTATAGAAGCTATAGTGATACACAGCTATAGCAGTACTGTCTTTGAAATTCCTGCCTCCTAATTGCAGTAATTCAGGAACTGAACCCCAGTTAGTGCTGTGGCATATTCTGACACACCAAGACACTATTAAAATACTTAAACATGTTTGAAGGCATCAGCAATTTCTTTCTCTGTACCTTAGGCTAAATACAGTTAAACAGCAATTGAACATATCTCAAGAAGCATTTAGTGCCCCAAGGCTTGGACTGCTGTCTTTCTGAATGCAGCATTATCATGTACTGCAGAGATAGTGCATGCCATCTCTAAACCAGTCCTACTGAATAAAGTCAAACACAAGATATGCCAACTGCACTGAACTAATGAATATATTAATTGCTTTTGGACTAGAATAGTTTCATTAATATCATGCCCAATTCTGAAATTCTTTTCAGTGCTTAAGAAAATACTTCAGAGTATGGAAAGGCTTACATGTACATTGATTGAATGATTAATACCATGAGAGGAGGTATAACAGAAAGACATAAAATAATGAATCCTGAACCATTTTATTCTTTTGTTATGGAAGGCAAAAAAAAGAAACATAGAGTTAAAATGAGAATTTTCAATACTTTACTTGAAAAATGCTAAAATAAAAGTATCCATGAAACAATTCCTAAGTCCAAGTACTTAGCTGGTATCAAGAGAGACCAGACTGAAATTTTCAAAGCAAACATGAGATGATTTATAGTCCTCTACCACTAAAACTAAGAAAAATAAAACAATACCATAAGAAAATATAAACAGGTAACTAATTCTTTAATATTTGAAAATCTAGCTCATGCTAGATGAATGAAAGTGAGTTAGAAGAGAAGGCAGCTGAGGGAGAAAACAGCACTTATCATGTGTCTGAAAGTCTACAGTAAAGCAAGTGTGGGAACAATCTGCTTCGCATACCCATAGTGGAAAGAACCAAAACTAATCACTTGATTGCAACTATGATAATCAGGTTAGAAGTTAGAAAAAAAAAAACCTTTAATGATAAATGTAGTGATGGAAGCTTAAAGAGTCTCTACCACCGGGAGAGCTTTACAAATGTCTAGAAAAACTTCTCCCAAGAGTAATGTAAACGTGGCTAATCCTATCTTGAGAAAGCAAGGATGTACTAAACGACCTCTAAAAGTTCTCTTCAGTTCTGCAATTCTGTTAATATGATTACTAACGTTTATGTACTTTGGCCTCAATTCAATCCTTAACTGTTTATGGGCTAAGATTCTTAACTTATTCAGTAATAAATCGACCTTAGAAGTTGGGTTTAGGTTCAGCTAAAAGTCAATTCTAGAACTACATCCTCCTTAAAATTTTATGTTAATAAAATTACAGACAAAAACCCAAAATAGACCATTTAAGACAGGCATTAATCAAAGGAGTACAGAAACAAAAAACAGTAATGGTCTCAAGCTCCAATGCGATAACCTAACATTTATAAAATCTTCTTGCTTGATTCCCAACACATCTATTCCATTTTACAGTTTCATGAAAAAGTTAAAGATTGAATACTACTTCTACCTGTAGTGGTGCAAAACAAATATGCCTCTGAAGTCTATTAAACCTGAAACTGGCGTAAGAGGGGCCCTGCAAAGCACAGAATTTCAACAGTGTTTACTTCTTATATGAAATTTTGTGCTTATTTACCTTTGCGTAATACCTGCCTCTGATTTAGGGAGAAACAGATTAAAGTAAGATAAAGAATAGGGAAGATTTTTATGTATTTTCTTTGTTTAACTGAACTGAGTACTAGACTATATAGCTATTTAACATCACCCAGACATGTAACCAAAGAAATATTGCCTAAACAATAAAATTCCTAGCTTAGATTCCACAGTTATGTCCCATTACAAAATAAGTCAATGAAAAAATTTCCTACCTAAATTAATAATTGCACTCACTCTGTACTATCACATTTGTGATCTTCAAGGAATCATCAATATTTCACAATTAACTTAAAGACTGCTTATATGAACAACAGATTTATGGCTTTTTTTTTTTTTTTACACTATAAACTAGTTGTACTCTTCCAGGCCCAAATCATATTAATCAACTGGCTGTCATGGAAGATGCATAATATAGGTTACATACAATGTATAAGTGAAATAAAATTCAACGGACTTAATTCTAAACAAATACTAATTTAAATCTCTGATTACCTTATAATATCAAAGAAGCACATTAGAAAGACGGCATTTTCTCTTCCTTTAGTTGTATTCATCCTGTAGTTCAGACTTTATTATTTGATTTTTGTTTCCAAGACCAATTTCATATATATATACATAAATATATGAAGAAGTATCAGCTTATGCGATACAAGTGACATGTACTGTGCTAAATACACCACGCTGAACTTAAATTCCCTAGATTTTAATTTTTTAGATTTTAATGTAATTGCTATAAGACTCCTTGTAATCCTGTTAAATCCTTTGATAGCCTTATTTACTTCTATTACTGAAATGGCAACATAGTCTTTAGAAAAGTAGGACTTACTATGGCTTCCTGAAGTAGCATAGACATTAAGATGTAGGAAACATTTAAGCTGTCTAAATCGTTCTGCCAATCTGATGCTAAAGTATTAATCTGTCACTGTGTCAAATTACATACCTTTATTTTTTTTAGTAAAACGTGTCAGCACTTAACAAACTATGAGCTGAAACAATTCATGGAGCAATTAGAATGTCAGCTCTCCTAAAGATGACTTTAAGTCTGAATCAGGACTCAAAAGTCAACATAACTTCCTTGATTCTCATGCCAAAGTGATGGGACTGAAGGAGCTCTAAGGAAACAGTGTAGCTACCAGCCAGTATTAGCTCATCTCAGCTGTATATTGTGCTTCCCCTTTATTTTATTTGTTGGTGATACGGATTCAATAATATATTTTCTTCATTGGGAATGGACACCAGGTAGGAAAACTAGGCCTGCTGCCACAGAAGAGAAAAAAAAGGTTACCTGATTTCTCCTTGTCTCCCTCCAGTTTATGCCCATCTCATTCAAAACGCAACTTATTTTTTGGAAATACTGCAAGTAACAGTTTCTACTGGATATTAATGCATTCCTTTTGGGATCATTAAAAGCATGATCCCAAAAGATGTTCAATGTCACTAGATCTCATGGATATCTCACAAGTATCTCAGAGGATATCCAGAATTGATAATGAAAACTTGAATATATAGACAAAATCAGTAATTTGACAGAGTTACAAGCTCTTTTGTAAACTTGGTATTTGTTGAAGTGATATAAAAATACACTAGATAAGACTAACAATTAGGTTCTGTGACTGACTAAAAAGACACAATCCACACTACACACATCTGCTTAATTGTTTATCATAACTATAACTCTTACCATAGCACTTGTGACTATGGACACCAGCTCATACTAAAAGTTCTGGTTGAATTCTTCTATGTTTAAGAATTAGCTTTATGGGAGGCCACTGATTTTTTTTTCTTTCATATCTTTCAGTAAGTTGCTTTTTTGTTATAGAATTCTTCTGCCACATCAGATAGTAACCTGCACTGATTATCTTAATAGAATCACTGTATTCCTGAAAATGAAATGCTCCATACAGTTGTACTTTGTGCAACAACACATTGCTAGATTTTGGATCTTATTCCATTCCCATGTATACAGAATAAAATGCTATATAATAACATATATTAAATAGTAGTACTGTATTCATAAAAAAGGAATTACTCATGTTTCCAAGAGGTTTTCTGTGTGACCCATGTGATGCTTATTTTGTTACAATTTGTAGACCCTCAAAGGTTAAACTTGAAAGTAACTGTAAGCTAAAGCTCCTTTAATTTATGTTATGTTATTTTCCAGTGAGGGGAAGAAGAAAGTTCTCCATGTTCTGCATGCAAATGGTCACCTAAATAATGTAGAGCTCAGCATGAAGCAGAAACAAATAACTCATGACTTGTCTTTTTAGTAACTGTCAAGAAGTTATGTCATAAGAAATACAGCAGTCACGTGAAGGATCCATTTAACACTTTATGTCACGTAAAGGGAATCTTATCCCACTGTGGTGAACCGACCACATGATTTTTTCTGCCTTATTAAAACAGTGAGCAAAAAACTCGATTTCCCATAAATCTATTCGGCATAAATCCTCCAGGAAACCGGAACCGAGATAACGCCAGCCATAAATATCGAAAAAGAAAACAAACTCTCTCTTTTCCGCCTCACTGCACAAAGGGAGCACATCGCTCCTGCTGAGTGCACCCCCCCCCTCCCTCCGCCACTGCCGGAGAGGAGCGAGGAGGAGGGGGGGGAAACTGAACTGAGCTGTCAGCGCAGCCCCCTGAAGAAGCCAAGCAGCCAGAGAGGGGGGAAACTGAACTGAGCTGTCAGCGCAGCCCCCTGAAGAAACTAAGCAGTTAGAAAGAAGGAAGCAGCTGCCGCGGAGAGCCGCCGGACAGAACTGCTGACTCCCACTGCTCTAGGAATCCGGGGGAGAGAAAGAAGCCGTGAGCTGCCGCCGGCCGTAAGGTGCGCAATCGTTGCCACTGCCGTGAGCCGCCGCCACGAGCCAAAACTGAAAGAATCCAGAAAAAAAGCTGCAAGCTGCAGCAAGAAGAAGAAATTGCAACAAGAGGCCATTGGAAGCCGCGTGCTACAGAAAGCCACGCCGCAGAAGGCCACGTTGCCAGAAAAAGTTGCTCCAAGCTGGGAGCACCATATTGAAGAAGAAGTGGTGCCGAAGAAACTGCACCGAAAGCTGCACTGCCAGAAAAGACGTGCTGCCAGGAAAAGCCACTCCAAGCTGCAAGAGAAGGAGAGAGAGAAAAGCTACAAGCTGCTGACGTCACTGGAAACAGTCCAGGTCTGCCGGTCGGACATCGTCGCCGTTCCACGGAGACCATCACCAAACGCCGAAAGGGCACATGCACGCACACACACGCACCATCCACACATACAGGTTGTATCTTGACATAATTAAGTCCTTATTTGCCCTTATCTCTCGGTGGGTGAGAGAGGGAGTGAATGGGTGGGCGTGGTGTTCTTTAATATTGTAATATTTCCATAGAGTAAATAAGGTTTTATTTGAATATATTTAGTAATAAACTTGTTAGATACTCTTCTGGTCTCCGTGTCTGCTTGCGAGCTTGGTGGAGAGATGTCCCAATTTACCCTCAACCCTTCTCCCTTTGGGAGGTGGTCGGACCTCTGCGCGCCCGACCGCGACACCCACACAATGGAAAAACTGCTTATCGTGTCATACATGTTTCTCTCACATATACACACATACATTTGTAATTTTATTTAATCATTGAAGCAAGGTCTGGGATACAGAACCAAATTTAATTCAATTTAGTGAACTGAAAAGTATAAAGATTGTATTTTCATTCCTTTAGCAGAAGATCCACATGACACAAGACCTAAATGAAATTTAAAAATAGAAATAAAAAACATTTTAAGGTTATCATATTAATACACGCTTATCCTGTTTGTATAAGTATACTCCAGGAAAAAAGGGTTAAATTTTATCAAATATAATGCTCATCTTCATTAATCATTATGCATAACAGAAGTATAACATCATACAACTCAGGAGTAAATGGTAATGCTTTCACCTGCCACACGGAAAGGAAATAATTTACTGATTAACCAGTTACAGACTCTTATCTTTTATTCCATGTCAATGGCATAAGTCATAGTGTCACTTTGGTGTTCAGATCCATTATTTTGGAAACCTCAACTTTTCCTGAGAAGAGATAAAACCTACACCAGAACTAATCCACATAAGTAAGTTTGCACTTTTGTCACAAGTACTGATGCTTTCTCATTGAGATGATGCAAGGGAGGGGGACTGTTGGGGTTTTGTTGTTGTTGTTATCATTGTTTTTACAGTAAATATGTGGAAATGTCTTCACACTTAAAAAAATGGAGACAAATGCAGAAAGATAATGAATCTCTCAGTGTGATTTATGTCCTGCTCAATGGGATTTTTTCTTTTTTTTTTTTTTTAATTGATTTTTAGCTGTGTGTACAGATTACAGCTAGTGAATTAATTACAAACATCAGCTTAGAATGGTTACATACTTATGACAGATTCATCTGGGTTACAGTCCATTAGTAATTAAGTATTAAGCACAACACTAATTCCCCTTGTGCATGAACAGCAGATAGACTGTAATCATACACATGAATCATAGGGATGTTATACTAAAAGAGATTAGAGTATCACTGCTTATCTCACTATAGAATGGAAAAAGTATAACGATGAAGTTGAAAATTATCTGTTTACTTTTGAGGGATACATATAGAAATTAAAGGGAAGATTTAACGTGTTCAAAACATTTTGACAAAAAACTATCTACCAGCATTAAAATTAACACTGATTTTATTCTGCTCTTCGTGTGAAGATATTTTGAGAATCTTACTTTTTATTAGACTGTTTATGTGTATTCTCGAATCTCTTTCCCACCAGGTATCTGAAAACTCACTAAATCTGTAGCAGTGCAATAAACAGCTAAGCAGACTTCCAGTGCATGCTCTACCCTATCACAGACATGAACTGAAATTACATACATCTTGAATGTTGTTAAACTTATTTTGTGGTGCCCCATTTTATGGGGTTTTCTCTGTTTCTATTTACTCATGCTTTTAGTCACTGAAAGTAGAGGAGGTACAGAAAGAGGTCAAAATTGACAGCAAAACTGAATCAGGGCTTCTCATGACAATGAAATAACGAAAACCAGCACTGTTCTTACAGCAACAATAATGACTATAAATAGACAAAAGGCTCTGAACAGCTACTGGGAGAAAGAGAATAAGGCATCCATGTCAAGAAAAAAAATCATTTCCTGTTATCATAGAAAGCTTTGTGAACTGGCTAAATTAGGATGCCCTTTAAACAATTTTCATGCTTCAAGAAATGTCTGAGAGAGACAGGTCTCCCTTATTTTCCTTTAAGGGGTAAGACATAATAGGTTGAATTTTACTTGTATTTTCTACACCTTTATTTCTCATATCAATCTTCCCAGATAAAATCTGTTATCTTACTTTGACATAGTATAATACTTAATATGAATGTTTTCCCCCACCCCAGATTTGTCATCTCAAGCACATATATATATATCTATCTCCAGATAGCATTAGCAGGGTGCAAGTACTGTCCAAATAATTGTGAACAGATAATAAAGATTTGCCCAACTCTTCTATCCATTTCAAAAATAAATCCGTAAGTAAATGTGTAACTCTGCATCAAATTAATTTACTAGAAGAGCTGTGTATATCTGATTTTATTCTACATAAAATGCTGGACATGGCATCCAAAGAAAGACTAAAGAAGCCAGTTTCTTTCCCTTTATAACTGAGCATGTACTAAACCCACAAGTTTAAATGTCATTGGAGAGATGCTGCATCAATTAAATTAAAGAGATTATAAGATTTTTTCTGTCACTAAGTGATTCTATGGACTTAATGTATTTTACACCACCATCTGTTCAGAACTCAGTAGAGTGATATCTTGCCTCTAGTTAAAACTATTTGGAAATAATTGTATCTTCTTCTAGAATAACAGAATAGCAATCTGTTACAATACTTATGAATCTCATCATGCTATAGAGCACAATTCTTCTTGTTAACTTATAACATTTTTATTCATAGAGAGGTTTTAATATGAATTAAGATTTACAGAAATACCTTAGAATTCAAATTTCAAGAGGTAGAACTGATGGGAAAGGCAGAAAGAGCAGATCAGGAATAAGATTTCCTTACTAATGTCAAAAAGCAAGTATCATTTAACTTCTCTGTTGTTAGAATCTCTCATTTATTATACTTCAGTCTATGTAAATTTTCTAGCTGCAGGCATGTCTTATTCTGCAAAACAAAGTTTATACAGTTTTCTACAATAATCTGTGTTACTCCCTTAGGAATTTTAAAATTATTTTTAAGACCTCAGCTACACAAACTTGCTAGAGAAGTGAGCAATGACTCTAACTATAAATAACTGGGAGAATTTCCTCACTGGTTCAGTTTTACCTAAACTGTCCTTCAGGGAAAGGTAACATACACCTAAGGCATAGCTTTCACAAGATGCAATAAATCATTAGCACATAACATTTAGAGGTCTGTTCAATCCAACTTCATTTAAATTTCTAAAAAGAATATTAGTGTATGCTTTACTTAATAATTAATAATTAATACACAAAAAGTGTATTAAGAGACTGACCTCATACTAATTTGACATCCTTTAAATCTGATAGTCTGATATTTCTGTTATCTATCAGAAGTGCAAATGCAAAGTAATAAACAAAAGATAGTGGCATGCCACAAACATGAAATAAAGTGAAGTGTGATCCAGATCTGTTCCAAGGATAGCAGCTGACAATTTCAGTTGAACTGAAAGGAAAGATTAGGTCTCTCATGATTTATGTGATTTGTCTGTTAACTATTACAAAGCAGATGAAGATTTATGCAACTTTAAACTCTTTGCTAAGACACTGACACCAACAGCATACCCAAATCATAGATAATTTCTGTGTCCAAAAAGATAATAGATCTTCCCCAAACAGGTACAATAAAGATGATACCAAATTTTTTACTATATTTGACTGCATTTGTATTAATTGTATTAATGTTACAAGGACAGAGATGATAAAACATCAAGATAGAAAGTATAATTTGTTTGTTTCTAGTCTGTCATATAAGTACTGTATAATATATTTTTCAGCTCTAAGGTGTAAAGCTTAGGGCTGAAAAAACTATGTTTTACCCTGTTAGACATACAAATTGCAAGTTATATATACCTACATGCTGGTTGAACACAACTGACAGACTGTAGAAGGGCACTATGTCATAGGAGATTACAGAGGGAAAAAGAAAAAAACTAAAGTTTACAGGATGGGAGAACCTTTAAGTAAGACTAGTTTTCACCATTTTTTCTGTCTGCTATGAAACTGAAATACAAATAACATTTACAAGTCTGTACTAGATACACTGTTCTGCTTTGAACTCCTGTCCTACTAGGATATTGTCAGGTGGTTCTTGGTTTGAGGTATTTTGTTTGTTGGGGTTTTTTTAAATGACAGCAAAAGAAGGTTAAAAAGAACATAAAAGAGGCATTCACACTTATAAAGCTTGCTTACCTATTAAAAGAAAAAAAAAAGAAAAAAGAAAAAAACCCACAACATTAAAATTTAAAGGAAATAAAATTTTATCCAAACAGGATAAAGATAAGATAAGCAATGACAAAAAACCATACATAACAAAGTATGTAGTGTTTTGAATAGCCATCCCAGACACCAAACCTGACTTACTCCAAATGGTGTAATTACCTCATTCATGCCTAATATTCTGTATTTCATCAAATGAAATGCAAAACAAGTTAACTCCAGGTAGTTCTGTAAATCTGACTCAGAAGAAAAAAATTATCAATAACTAAAGGTCATCTTATCTCAAGAAAATCTGTCAGGTATCCAACACATCAAAGTACGTACACGGCATTTCTATCCTACTCTCTGTTATTAATTATGAGGTTCTTCTCTGCAGGAAACAATTCTAAGAGAATCAAAACAATTTATTTTAAAGGCTATAAACATCAGAAGAATTCTGCCTCATATATTCTGAAATGTAGAGTATCTTAATACCTCACTGCTTGTAATAGACAAAGATACCATCCTTTTCCAGGTAAAGATATTTATTTGAAAATACAGCCTTTAACAACAACTGTCCAAATGAATTGCTCACTATTAGTAACTGCACAATTGTAAGAAAAAAAGGAAAATTTTCTTTTATTGATCAAATGCAGTTGATTGTGAAAAGCTATCATTTTCTAATATCTAACAGACATATTTTGAATTTACCCTATTACAAATACTGAGAAATAAATAATGTTGCAAGTAGAAATGAAAAGAACTATGCATTTTTTTGTCATATACAAAAAAGAACTTGTGTAAGTTAAGATATGGAGGAAAGCATTTTAAACAAAAGCAGACATTTTCAGACTTGCTTGTTTGTCTGTGAAAAGCCCTAGTGACTCACTACTAGAAATATTTAACTTGGTCTGAAAGTACATTTCTTCTGAGCTCTGCTGCACACACCAATTTTAAAAAGAAACTTTTATTTCCATAAAGCTGTATCAGCATATTTCAGGGAAGAAGAAGTTTATGACACTCTGCATTATTAGATTTCTTTATTATACTATCTGCCATGACCTTCAGTACTGATCCTCTGCAAGACTTCATCATCGCACATTCAAAACAAATTGAAATGGTTTCATGAAAATGTTCTGGTTTACAGGAAGTCAGTAACAGTTACTAAGATGAAAGCTGCACTAACAAAACGTGGTGATTTAGCTAATCTAGGTACAGAATCCCGGAACAGAGAACTTAATAGCAATTTTTTCACTTTATAATTTTTACTTTATAATTTGTTTAATGCAAATGACAGCTCAAGTCATATCTGTGTTCAAACTTAAATGTTTCATACACAACCCCACTCCCTCCTAAGTAATATGATGCAAGTGTTCTCCTTCTCTATTGATTATGGGAGAGACCAGGAACATGCTTTACCTCTGTAGCTGAATGGCAAGCATTCAGCTAGAAGGACAGGAAGGGACCTGTGGTCAGATTTTGGAAAGCACCTCCGTCCCTAATTGAATGCCTAACATGCTACAGAGTCAAGGTCACTCTGCTTCTTTCTCTTTTGGCAGTTCCTAATAGTGGCTATGCAGCATACAGCTACAAGATGATGATGGCTCTCACCAGGAAAAGTTGGAAGCTCTGGAACTGAATCCCCTTAGGCTAAATATAGTACCTACAACTTCCAGTAGCCATGCTTGAAAGAAAATGTCTGTGGTTTCTACTCTGATTTTAAGCTATGTGTTGAGTTCATGTGTTTTAGGAGCATTCAAAACTTAACTGCTCTTTTTTGACTTATTTCTGGATGTCACCAGAGCATGGATTTCCAGACTAAATGGTTTTGGAACTGCTCACAGGTAACTTTGTGATTCAATACATAGTCACTGTTAGAGTAAGGAAGCTACTAAAAGTTTAGCTTTCTGAAAGCGTTTCTTAGGCACATATGCCTAAACCCCACCTCCAGAGCCAAAATAGGTGCTCTCGAGCTCTCCCATTTGCCAGAGCACACCAGCTCTGTCTGGCACCAAAACTGTCAAAGTAGTGCTAAGATCTTTTAGTTTGAAAATGGTAAGGTCTACAGCTGCTCTATGATACAACAAATCCATTATGATACAAATCATAATGCTGTTAATTAAACTCTAAAGCAAATACTAAATTTTGAGCTGCAATCATTACCAGCATTTTCCCTGGGGCTCAATATCAAGTACATTTTTCAATTAATTAACTGGTATGACACCTTCAATAACATTTCAAAAAAGAGATGGTTAAAATTCAGCTGAGTTTATTAATAAAGTCTTTGCCCCTCAAAAGACTAGAACTTATCTTATTAATAGTATGACGTCCATAGCTATCAGCTTTCCTTGCGAAATACTCAATATCCTGCAATAAAGTCTTCTAAAGTAAATATAAGATGACAACTGATTAGAAATCTGTCATCTTGAGCAGAAAGACTTGACACTATGTTTTTAGCTGAATTTCAAGTCCGTGGGTTTCCATAATTGCACAAATGAAACCCTCACATGTTTTTCCCCGATGTGATTGTGATCAGCAAGAGCTGTCATTCACTCATTAACATGTTCTAAAAGTAACACAGTGAATGCAAGCCATTCGATTGGCTAACTTTTTCTTTTGTGATCCAATAGCATGTGGCTTGCTAGATATTTTGAAGGCCTCTGAGGGATCTGCATCAATCATAATGTCTCATGAAAAGCAATTGTTCCTCTGTTCCAGTCATACTCTACTTTCTTCAGCTCATCACTAGTCTCCCAACACTAATCAATGTCTCACTAACCAGCATGATTGAATATGAGTTGCAAGAGTATTAGAAGCAGTCTGACTAAGCCAATATTCATTTAGTATTTCCCATCAGTCTGCTAGACAAATTACATCAAGAGTTTCATGACTTTAACCCTTCAAATTTTGTCAGCAAACTTAATGCTATCAGTCAGGATGTACATTTAAGCCTCTATAACCATCACTAATTTGACTACTTGTAGGCACTGTAATGTCAGTATTTATTTGATATAAAAGGAAACATGTTCAGCAAAAATACTCAGACAATTTCTCTAGCTGGAAGGTAGCATTATGATCTTCCAGACAGTTCCTTGAATGCATAAACTGAAGATTTTCCCCCTCCTAGAAGAAATATAAAAGTATGTCTTCTAGAAAATAGCATGGTTTAGTCTCCAAAAAATACTGAGTTTCTTATATTCCCCTAGTAAACAGTTACTTTAATTACCCTTATTCTTCCTCTTTGGAAGAACTTATTCCATCTTTTCTTTATGTACCAGAAACTTAGAAAACTGAAGAACCTATCTTACCATATAAGTATACTTATTGCAGTATCCTTTCCCTTTCCTGTATACTTTCTTACTTAGTGAAGAAATTCCTATCTTCTAAAGAATAATCATAGCTGAAAAAGGATCAGCTGTAATGTATTTCCCTAGGTTAACAGAAAGATGTAACCTGATATGTTTTTTTAGGAACTTGGGGCATTTTTCTAGGTGCTGAGAAGTATTTGTAAACAAAGATTAAATTGCTAACTGCAGTTTTATTTCCACAAGAATTCAAGATCTCCTAAACATATTTTTTTCCATGAAAACCAATACTTTTCTCCTATTTAAGGAAAAATAAACATCTCAGCAATCCACTTTATCATACACATCTAAACATATCTTCTTGTCATATTTTTTTTCAACTTCTAATTCCACAAATTTTTCTTCCTATTATTCAGGCCTTTGTTATCTAAGCTAAACCCCACTACTGCAACAGTTTATATTACAGACAATAGAATTTAATTGTATGTATTTTTCTAATATTGTTCTCTACTACTAAGTAGAGACTTACTACAGATGCTAATTTATGAAAGGCATGCTATCTGAATACTTTAGTACACCTATAAATTGATTCATAGACAACTCATTAAAAATCCAGCAATCTAACTTTTATTATCATTCCCAATTTTCTTAAGACCCTTCCATTCTAAATAACACATTAATCTTTGCTAGTGGATATTAGCATGTTTGATTACTTTCAGTTTCTGTGAGTAAAACATAATCTGCTGCTTAGAGCAGATAAACACAAACATGCAGTTTCCCAGCAAATAACAAAACTGGACAGTGAGGCAAAAGCCATTAGAAGTTTTCAATCCATAGCTAGCAATTAAGAACTCTTCTCATCTAAACAGATGTTCTCTAGATAGTATGTTGGACATTGTAGTCCCACATTCTTCTTTATCATGGACAGTTTCTAGACAAAACAACCTCTCTGCCACACACACATTCCTGCTCTATTATACCATATGAAACTATCTGCATTTCAGTCATCATGTTAGATGATTAGATTATTAGATTTTATTAGATTATTAGATAGTATAAACATAAAAAACCCCACACTTTCAAATTATATTGTAGTCAGGATGGTGTATCAGATTCTGTGAAACCATGTGGAGTGGTATCTTGACAGATCCTAAATCTAAGAACCTGATTCTGTATTTCTGTACTAAATGAAATCACAAGCAAACATTTGTTTCACAACCACATATTACATGGCTTTGTCTTACCCCCCTACCAACAAACACACATACTTCCTAGAACTCATTTCTGTGTTTGTTTCTAACATGTCTCTATGCTGGCATATTTTTTGCTTGAGCTGGCAGTAGTCGACCAGTACTTTTCTGCTTCAGCTGTTCAAGCGGCAGCTAGCAGGGCAGCCACAATAAACACAATTCTGGCAGCTCCTGATGTGTGTCCTTGCCTTTTATTCAGATGCTATTTACACAGTGTTTACATGTAGACCACGTAGCTTTTATAAAGCTCAGAGCTCGGATTTTAAATGGAAAGCTTATTAGGCGCAGGAGTCCCTCAAATTAAATCATAATAAGTAGCTACTTAAAATGCTTTGGAAGACAGAACTCACAGTAATATATTTTTATACACAGATAATGTTTATCTAAAGAAAAGAAAAAAAATGGAATAGCAAATGCAATCAGTGAGATGTACTAGACACACAAGTTTTACTGCTACAATATTTGCCTACTGTAGAAAAAAATCAAGCCTTTCTTGTCTTAATTTCATCACTCAAATGAAATCATGAGCACACAGAACAAATAAAAACATGACTATAATTTTCTTAGCTAAGTCTCCAAGAAACATATATAGAAAGGCTACAATCACCTCTACCCTTAATTTTTTGTTTCTGTCCCAAGAATTCCAGACAAACCAACTTGGACTTCCTTAAACGCCTGGAAGTTTTCTTTTTGACTCTGATTTATATATATATATATAT
>VZZY01018540.1:447359-481266 GCA_013400335.1 Eurystomus gularis | reverse complement strand
CAAGCTATAGTGCGGACTACAGCATAAAGATAACGGGTGTGGTGCAGGTTTCCTGTGGCTGTGCAAAGGCTGCCAGGGGAGGCTTAAAATGAACACAAGTGTCTAACCCAAAACATACTGACAACAGAGCATCTTTTACTGCCACCTGTGTGGTGCTGAGCACAAGTAAAACCCTCATCTCTTACACTACACCTCCTGTCCCTCACTGCTCCAGATTACTGAGGGGAACTAGTCAAAAGTCACCCAGTCAAGAAACAACCTCCAGTAAGATTTTGGAAGTTCAAAGTCATCAGTTTGCTGTAAAATACATGCTAAAAGGATGCAGAGACATCTTCCTGATCTGCAGCTACTGGTAATTCCTTAGTAGGTTTTGGGGTTAGACAATACCAGCTTTTCTGCTCTCCTTCGGTAGTTATCTCATGCATTTAAAAAGTCAAAAGCTTTGATCCTCTCAGACATTTGCACATGTTCCTCTCAGGAATAGTCTCATATTAATAGGATAATTCACACTTAAAGTGCCACCGCAGGTGCATCGGAGCACAACCAGACAACAGCCAAAGCAATATGCACAAAGCATTTGCCCGGTCTCCCCTCTCTGCTCCCTCTCCGCAAAAAACAAACATATCACATTTTATTCATAGGCTTAATTATTGTTTAACTCCTGTCCTTCTATTTTCCCATTTGAGTTGATGTCTGCGTTGGTGTTCACGCAATTGCTGGGTTTTTTTCTGAGCAAGGTCTACAGCTTATCTGGAAACTTACCACTTTTTGGCAAAAGGGGGCTCACTTCTCCGTTGACTTTTTGCAGTGCCACAGTACCATAAGTGACAATAAATTCTATTTCCGATCCTTGAAACCCATGTTATAGCTAAACTATGTAATTTCCCTCCTACACCTTCCTTTCACATTGTGACCCCTGACTTTTCTCAGCCTCCGCACCACATTTCCCTCCCACATGACAGCTAAATTTAAATCAAGTCTGGATGATTGTTTTTTATGTGTAGCTCAGACACCAGCAACTTGATCCAGGAATTACTGAGAAAAATGCATGCATAGTGTAGATCAAACTAAATAATCAGAGCCGGCCTTAGCTTTAAAAATTTCTTTTTCTTCCAAGCATCAAGCTTTTCTCTACATCTCAAACACATATTAGGAGCCTGTAGTTGACTAATATCCACAGGCAGTGATGGTCTATGTGCTTTATAAAAGAGGTTCACTTGAAGAGACAAGTTGTTCCCATTATTTCAAGGAGACTTGCTCTGTAGTTCAATCGTGTCAGAAATGCCCCTGGCACCGAACCTCTTCCAACAAATATGGAGTAACAGAGCTTCCCAGGAAATACATTGCACAGGACAAAATAGAAAGGCTTTCTCGGAAGGAGTCTTGGTTCCAGGGCCTAGGCTTCATAAAACCGCAAGTGAAGGAAACACACATCCTTCCTCTTCTTCACACCTTTCTTCCCTGAGCAAACCTTTTGAAGGCAGTTCCTGGAGACAAATCTTGAGGGATTTCCTCAGTCAGTTTCCATTTCTTCTTTGTATTCCTACAGTAGAGGCACCAGCCCTTCATTTGCATCTCATCTGTGTCAGTGGGTTTCAGCCTTTCCTGTTTATAGTTTATATCATCATGGCAGCAGTGCCATTAGGTTAATTATAGTTATGATCGAACTCCCTTACACACTACCAAGAGATATTTTGTGACTAGATAATGAGGTCAACAATTTCCAAGATTTGTGGAACAAGGACAAATTGTTTTGGCAATGTGCCTGATCTACTCCCAAGTTTGCTTGCACCACCTTCTCCTACAGTAGACTCCATCTTCTTTTCCTCATTACTGATTTACGCTACTTTCTGCTTCAGGCTGTTCTCCCCCCAGGATGAACCTTATCATGTTTTACCCTCTGCAGAAGCTCCACCACCAGCACAGAGGCCAATGGAGAATTCTTCCAGTTAAGATAATTACAGAGGTAATGGTGAGGAGAAAAGGGGAGCAATCATAGGCCAAAATCATATTCAAATAAGTGTTCCTTTGAACATGCTTCTAAGCTGTTGTTACATTGCAAGTAAGAAGCAGAAACACAACTTAATCTGCTGCTCACAAATGTGTCCTGCTCTTCTGAATCAACCCTGTATGCTGTGGCTGTCTCTTCAAGGGAGTCACATACTCCAGGGTAACTCTGGTCTACTCTAGCCTGTGAGATCTGACAGTCTAGGTTTTATTTATCACTTAGCTTCACGTCATATTCAAGGCCAGACCAATACAGCCTTTTCCTCAGTCATTGCACCAAAATTCATGCTGAGGCACCAGAATTTTCACAGAGCTATTCTTTGTAGACTTAATACCTCTAAATAGGACTTGACCATGCACTTAAACTGAAGGTACGGCCATCAAAACAGGTACATTACAAGTGAACTCCTGGCTCAAAAAAAACCAGTAGCGAAACTATCACCAAGAAATAGGCACATTAAAACAGCGCTGTCATTCTCAGTAGCTATGCAGAGAGCAAGCTTCACGCAAAGCAGAGCAGCTGACTTAAGAGAAACGCTGCAACTACCCAAAGCAAAGCACCTTGCACTCTACATGGCTGGGAATTCATTGCCAGACATTCATTCTTTCTATAAAATCTTAATCTAACCTGCACAGCCTCTCAGCATGTTAGCATAAGGCCTGTTACTCTAGGCTCAATTATATTTTACCGCAGAAACAGTGCACACCAACACTTACTACTGCACGAGATTTTGCAGTCTTCCGACATGCCCCGAACCAGACATCATCTTCCTGGCTAAGGCTCATACTCTACCTGTACACAATTGTTTTCCTTTGTGTTGCTATAGCTGTACATTTACGTTATGAGACTCCTTAAACACCCAATACATCAGCTTTTGGCACAGCTCTCTGGAGGAGGTGTGCTGTGCAAAGCATTCTTCAGGACTATCAGGGATTAAATGGTATTTTGTGGGTCCCAGGAGCTGTGGTTTATAGTGCTCTGAGCTCCATAAGGCCAAGTTTCCTCTGCTCCACAGAGCCAATGAATATTGTGCATTCAGAGATACAAAGGCAGGAGAAGGACTATGACTAAAGTGTAGGATGAGTCCAGCACCACTGAATTTTTAGACCTCTGACTTGCAACAATTAAAGATAAAACTTTCCATAAAAGCATGCTCCCAAATGCAGGCATCTGGAGAACACGCGCTTCTGGGCTAAAAACATTTCTGATTTATTCCAGGAAGGTACAAGAAGCCGGAAAACAGATGCTTTGTACAAAGTATCTTCCTACAACACTCCTACAGCAAAGCTTCTGTGACCTTGCCATTTTTGCTGAAGCGTCTCCTTAGATAGTATCGCATGGTTGAGGTACTTTGAAAACCTGGAATCGCTAAAGGTTTTACTGGTAGAGGTTTTGCTGCCTAAAGAGACAGTGACACCATGTGGCAAATTGCTTAGCCCTGAAACAACACGCTAATGACAAGGGCAGAGCACAATTTTCTCCTTTTTCTTTTGCTTTATTAAATTTAGTTTAAGGATGTTCAGATGCCACTATATTGACTGGCAAGAGAAAAAAAAGGATAGAACAATTTTCATGTGAACAGTTATACAAAAGCAAAGCCAAGGACCATTTGGGATTTCAGCATATGTTCACAAGTCTAAAGTTTGCAAAAAAGTGTCTCCTGAAAACATACCTGGAAGCTCAGCAAGTAAATACCCATAAGCACAGCTTGCACATGTGCCAAAATGTCATATTCACTTGGCAAATGAAAGCAACTGGTAGAACTATGATGATTCTACACTCTTCTCTAAAACCTGCACCTGGAAGGTTACACCGAACTATCCATGGTTTAATTCTGCAGTAATAGCACAAAAAAATCACAATGAATTTTGAAAATGGACAGATTTTTGCCTTGCCCTCATGGCATGTTTTCCTTCCAAGTATATGCAGATACGCCCAATTATTTTTACAGACATCCCTGAGGAAAGTATTTAAATTCACAAGTGGGAATATTGCTGCTGGAAACGTTCTCAGTAGTTGTTATCACTCTGCTTACATAATACGGTGTCTGATGTGGTGGATCATCTCCCCCTAGTACAGTTCCTTTTCTCCAAATCAAGCATGGCACATTTGAAAGGTACAGCTCGTGAAGAATGGTAAGAATGGGCAGATGTCTTTGAAAGAGAGACACAGACAGGCAGGAAAAAAAAGGCAGATGAAAACTGAATACAAATTACTCACATATCCCTCAGAGAATAATACATTAAATAAGCTCTTCACAGCAAATACATTCACTGAGTACTACTATAAAAAGTTCAGGAGGCAATATTTTGAGGCAGTGTTCAGAATATCTTGTTCTCAAGAGCAGAAAGGAAGGGAAAATATAACAAACACAACTCTCAGTGGCAAAGTCAGTGCTCCACAAATGTTGCTTTTTTTTAATTGATTAGTTCGATAACATGCTCGTGTAAATTTTTTTCAGTATTGACCTCCAGGTGAGCAATTTATTTCAATGCTACACCACTGCATCTGAATTTAAATTAAATAGGTTAGTTTGAAAAGCGAGGTAACAGGATTTTCACCTACATACAGAATAGTTTCACCTATATATATATATAGTAGTTTAGAGCCTGGGAAGCACCAGCTAGTTCAACACAGGACTTTGTTTGAAACAGGAGTTTGAGTCGAGGAAGACCAACGACCTGACCCCTCAAATTTTGTCACCTTGACTGGTGCGATGATGCTGCCACCTTGTGACCTGTAAATTTTACTTTGCTACAGCAACAGCAATTCTTCCCCTGGACTGGGAGGACAGTGTCCCCTGTATACAGGTGCAATGACCATGTTATGAGCAGCTGAGCCCTCTTTTATAGACAGACCCATGTTTTCTCTCCATAGTTTTCTTACCTGTGACCCATGGTCTGCTCCTTTCGTTGTCACTGTAACTGGTAATGGAAGTGCTGTCCATGGGCAGGCCTCGGTATGGACTGGAGGCTGCCCTGCAGAGGGAGTGAAAACCATAGTTTGAAGGAGTAGGGCTTTGTAATAAAAGCTACAGAATGTCCCCCTGCTGCCAAGAGAATCATCCATACCGGAAAGCAAAACACACACTTAGCCAGCATTTGAATATGACAGCACACGCTGATAAAAGATGCAATCTTTACAGCTGGGAAAGAGAATTATTATAAATCATAAAATCATAGAACAGTTTGAGTTGGAAGGGACCTTAAAGATCTTCTAGTTCCAACCCCCTTGCCATGGGCAGGGACAACTCCCATGAGACCAGGTTGCTCAAAGCCCCATCCAACCTGGCCTTGAACACATCCAGTGCTGTTGGGGCATCTACAACCTCCCTGGGCAACCTGTTCCACTGTCTCACCACCCTCAGAGTGAAAAACATCTTCCTAATTTCTAATCTAAATCTACCTTCTTCCAGTTTGAAGCCATTAACCCTCATCCTATCACTACAAGCCCTTGTAAAAAGTTCCTCCCCAGCTTTCTTGTAGCCCCCATTCACATACTGGAAGACCTCAGTGAGGTCTTCCTGGAGCCTTCTCTTTCGAGGCTGAACAACCCCAACTCTCTCAGCTTGTCCTCATAGGCGAGATGTTCCAGCCCTCTGATCATTTCCATGGCCCTCCTTTGGACCCGCCCAAACAGGTCTATGTGCCTCCTGTACTGGGGGCTCCGGAGTATAAATGAGTATACATGTATAAATGTATAAGCATGTTAATTCGTGTAATTCATGCTAATTCATATATAAATGATTACCCAGTTTTGCACATTGATGATAAAATTTCCCTCTTCATCTTCCCAACTAAAAAGCTTGTATATTTATGGCAGAATTTTTCTTGCTTGAAAAAAAAAAACCCGACCATGTTTACAATTGGCTGTATTCTGAATTTAAATGAGGTTGTTCCATCTGGTCAAATTAAATAAAACAGCTGTGTGTTAAATTGGTTATGCTGTTCCCTTGAAACAATACAGACTTCAGCTGCAGTGACTGCT
Source organism: Eurystomus gularis (assembly GCA_013400335.1). NCBI lineage: Eukaryota > Metazoa > Chordata > Aves > Coraciiformes > Coraciidae > Eurystomus > Eurystomus gularis. The sequence goes on along the minus strand of VZZY01018540.1, from coordinate 475,271 downwards.
GAGGTAGCATTTTGGAATACCTGGGAAAAGCTTAGTAGGGCTGCAATCACACCGAAAAGCAAGCTGGGAAGCCTTCTGCTAGTAACCCCCAGTTCCTTCCTTATTCCTCAGCTTTATTTGCTTCCATCAGTGTTCACTCCCAAGACACTTTGGAAGTGAAGACACAGAATCAAACCTTGAAACACTGATAGTCTGAAATCCACGTGCAAGGAAGGAACAGGGACATACCAGGCACAGGCAGGCTTGAGAGCTCTAAACTAACAAGGCAGCTGTTCCAAGCTGGGATATACGTTTGGGAGAGCCCACAGAAGGCATGTGTAGCTAAAAGGCTCCTTCAACACATCTGACCGGAGACAAATCATCAGTCCTTCTTCTTCACTACCAAAGCCTCTACCACCATTATACACCCAAATCATGGAAGTATTTTCTCTCTAACCCTTGTATGGCAAAGTAAACCAAAGCATCCTGCATTTAGACTCTGAGCAACCTGGTCTCTGCGAGGTGTCCCTGCCCATGGCAGGGGGCTTGGAACTAGATGATCTTTAAGGTTCCTTCCAACTCAAACCAGTCTATGATTCTATGATTAGAGTTTCCAGGACATACTGTATTTTCTTCAGGATATGGTATAGCAGAATGAAGGCTCCCAGCTAGGAACTGAAGGTTATGTTTGCCTCTTCCCTGTTTTTGAGGAGGCTATTTGCATTGCATTGATTGTGTGAATGGAACCTCAAATCTTGTGACAATGAGGACTTTATACTTTCTTATAATACTAAAGTATTCAGAATAATACACAGCCAGCTGAACCATCTCAGTGAGAGTCAGCAGTATATTTCAACAGTCATAATAAAAATTATTGCTGCTGTGGCAGTGCAAAGGTCTGGGCAGACTTACAGCTAATCCATTTGCAAAGTCAAGAAAAAGAAACTAAGAGTGTGAAGTCATGTGGTTACTGTCCCTCAGTGAGTCTGTGAAGATAGGCATAGCCCTTCCTTAACATCAGCATTTGTTCCTTCAGAGGACAAGGAAGATATCTGAATTTTTTTCTTTCTTTCTTTAAAGCATCTCACGTCAAAGCTTATCTTTAATATGCTGCACCCAAGCAAGAGAATGGAGTTCATTATTTACCCTTCCTCTCCAACAAGTACTAAATGATATAATGAACTACACAGCATCAACCAGACATCATTTCGAGTCTGCTGGAGGTCAAAGCAGATCTTGATGACTATCTGGGGAACAAATATTCCTTTCAGCAGCTCATGCCTGGAGCTGATATACACCTATATGTATGTATAATTCTAAATATGCTTCTACTGATCTTTGCCTGTCCCCTTATCTTTCGTTATGGTCTCTTCCACAGCCACCTTCTTCCACAGCCAAGAAAATATTTAATCTTTCTGCTGGGTTTGGATGAAGTGTGTTCTCACACAAAAGGTCAAGTGAAGGCAACGTACCAGTGAAACTCCAGAGCAGCCTTTGGACTACAACCAGAACAGAGATTCAATGGCAACAAATCGTTACACCTAATCTCTGCACAGAGAAATGCTCTAGTCCTGGTCCATAAGCTCCCACTGCTTCATCACTGACTTCATACTTATCCAGTAAATCATGATTCTAGAACATGGGAAGAGGAAAAATGAATCTCTAGATTCACTCAGCATTCATTTCTGTAAGATGCTGCTCACTCTGGAACCAATTCAGTATTTGTGGATGTGTAAAATCCCATTGATTTCAGTTGGAAGCCTTTCAGGATGTGTGGTATCTGGTCTCATAGTAGTCTTGTGGTCAAAAATCCTGGAGGCAGTATTCAGGACTTCACCTGGTGAGCTGAAACAAGACATTTTTAGAGCAGATAGATCCTGCTAAAGAGACCCTTTCTTTCCTCTGAAAGGGGTAGAAGACTCACTTTTGAGAGCAGAAGGTATTCTGTTGTCAGAAAATCTCCGTGAATCCAGACAGGGATTGCTGGTGGGTTTTGTAGGATGGTGGTAAGCCAAGGATACACTGGACATCCACAGCTGGCAGGGACACAACCTCTTTCTCTCAGGCTACCTTAATCCACATATGGAAATAGAAAGTCAGGTGTTAATGATAAAGATAAGAAAGGATTATATTTCCCCACAGGAATCCTTGCCATGGCAGCATTTGCATCTCTATATTCCCAAAGCCCAGCTCCAGGCATACAGCTATTTTCTTTTTAGATAAAATCCACCTTCGTAACAAGAGTTTGTGCTGGGCCATTTCTTCCTCATTTCACAAGAAGGGCTTAAAAGGTACCATAGGCATTCTGTGACCCGCTCTGCCCTAAAGCAAATATCATCTTTAAATCTTTCTAATAGAACTCATTTTATGAACTTTGCCAACAATAAGAGCACAAAATAAAGCCAACATTCTTCTTATAAGAGACATGAGGAAAGAAAGAAAGAAAAGCAGAATTCAGAAAATCTAACAGTGAAACGGGCTCAGATAGGAGGAGATTTAAACAAAGGACCAAAGACAAAGCAAGGTTAAACAGCAGAAGCTCAGGCCTCTAGCTGCCCTGGGGCCAAGAGCAGAAGAGATGGTGGTTTGGTCTGTGACTCTTCCCTGAAAGTGGAGGTAGGTCCATGCTGTGCTTGCTGTTTCTGCTGTGCCTGCAAGAAATCAGAGCTGAGGGGGCTGCAGAATTGCCAGCCAAGCAAACAATGTCATAAGAGATGCTTTGATGAGCTTAGATCTTGTTTCAGTGAAACATGTTTTAGATGATGAATGGGTTTTGAGAAACCAGAACTTTTCTTTTCTTTTTTCTCTCTGCTGAAAAGTCTGTTTGGAGGCACATAACCCAACACTATCACTCTCAGAGGCATGAAAAACATGCTTAAACATGCTTCCAGTTTTCACACCACTTCAATGAAAACCTAAAACACATGAAGAAAAAATTGCCACAGAGATAAAAGCATTCCTGATTGTCTCCACATGGAAACTCACACTGAAGAATTGGGGACCACAGCGAGGAGGAACCATCCTCACAGGCCTCACGGACAGTCATCTGCTCTCAAAAGAACTACATTTCTTATACTAAGCCACCTTCCAGCTAGAATCATCTTGACTCTGATCTAGGCATGCAGTGACCCACAGAAAAATCACTCCCTATTTTTTACGTGTAGCAGGAGGCTCTGTCTTCCAGGAACGCCACATCATAAGGAGAATTTTGCACTATTCCACAGACAGAATAACAGGAAAGCAGCTGAGACATGCACGGGCATTAGTCAGGCCACGATTGTATGCACAGTGATTTAGCCTGAACAGCTGCCTCGGAAGTCATAAAAGAAATATGTTTTACTACGTGAGTGCTAGGTGAAATGACCCCGTTGCCAGACTTGGCTAAGAGCTGGAACAGCCGCAGAGCATACATAGCATTTATGAGACTAACCTCTGGATTCCTTCCTGAGCCCAGGAAATTGCATTCCTTTGAGGTCTGGACTGCAGTTCACTGATAATGCAAAATTATGCTCTTCTCTAGGGAGAAGAAAAGCGATGCAGAAGCACTGGAAAGTCAAATAGCCTTATGTGGACAACTGAAAGGAATGAAGAAGGATAATAAATCACTCTCTTTAAAAATCCTACTCTCCTCTCAACCCAGACAAAGGGAGAACTTGCACATGCAAAGGACAGGGAGCAAATTATTCCTCCATGTTCTTAAAAATTCAAGGTATTTTTCTTAAATTTGTGAATTGAAAGGTAGAGTGGTGTTACCTGCCTCAGCCCATTATCATCCTGCACATGGTGTCTGCTATATGGCTAACCAGGCAGACACAAATGCTGAAAATACCCAGAAAGCAAATGGGACAAGCAGAAAATGAAGCTGAGAGAGAAGACAGCTCTGGCCTGAGTATGACTGAACCCTCTCTGCTTTGGAACTACTAGGCACTAGCACCTTCCAGGATCAAAGCTTTGTCTCAGGCCTCAGAAGATGAAGAAGCCGTATAAGGGCCAAAGGGGTTGGCTTTTTCCAAGCAGTTCTCTCGCTAGTGGACAGCGGTTCTTAAGCTCTGCAAAATGCACTTAGTAGCCAGAGACAGCTGGAAAAAAGAAAAAAGTTAATGTTTATCTCTGTTCTTCCTTCCCCCCTCTCTGGCCACAATATTCCAGATGAATCAAGGGAAACACAGGGCACAGCACATATGCTCTAAGGAAGCTAAATCCCCAAAAGACTAACATCACGTTATATGATGTATAAGGTAATGGTTGCTAAAAGAAAGCTTTCAACTCAAGAAAAAAATACCAACACTTCAAAACTGATTGGTCGAACGTGGAATAAAAATCAAGACTTTTTTCTGAACCCACCATAACCACCCACATACCAACAATCAACAAACTGCTGATCAGAGCTCTAGTCTGGGAAGTGGGAGAAACTAATGAAGCACAGCCAAGGCATGAGTCTCAGCCTCCTGATCCCCATGGAGAGCCTCAACTTTTAGTTCAATGGCTATTTCAAGGAGACTTTTATCATCTTTCTTTAAGAGGATAAAACAAAGTTATGCAACTAAGTGCTACTCTTTTCCCCAGTGGGGAAAAAACAATGATTTTTTAAAAATACCTTTCTTACATCCGGACTCTCTAGCAGTTAGAGAATAAAGTATCATGTTATTTTCATGTCTTATTAGTTACTGAAAAACCCGAGTGGAATCAACAACAAATGAAGCAAGTAGAATTTGTTCCTTCGTTTCTACATTGACCTCCACATGAGAGATCTTGAGAAAATTTCTATAACCTGCCACTAGAGCTTCCCTGACGGAAAGCAGTTAATCCCTCTCCATAAAAGCACTGGTTGACAGTGTCCCAAGACAAAAACTGTACTATTAACTGATTGCAAAACCACGTAGTTATGGAAGTATGCAAAATACAGATTTCAGTGGCTTGTTTCTAAGTTGGCATTGTGTCCTCTGGTAGAGGTGACAGCAAAAGATGGATTCACCCTGTGGCTGAGCAACTGGAATCTCGTAACCATAATTTATTCGCCTAATCCCGGAGCAGGCAGCGGTTACCGTATGCTCACCTCTGGCACTGCACAGCAAAACCGACCATCTGGGTGGGACCTGAGCCATCTTGCTTTCGCTTGCATATGTATGTCTTCTGGCAGAAGGAGATTTCTGCTGGGGACCCTACATTCTACAGCAACATATACACGTAATTACAAAACAGATTTTTTTAATCTTCTGGTTTTCCTTTTCTTTCCACTCTCCATTCCTCTCCTTTCCAACACACGTTTATACACACCCACACACTCACATACTTCATTTTACAAAGGGGAGAAATTTAAGAATTTATAGTCCTTGAATGCAATTCTTTTCTTTCTTTTCTTTCAAAATGTGCAATTTATATCACTGTTGTAGTTGATGTTTTTATTTTTGCCTAGCTGGGTTATGATTTTGATTTTGAGTATTGAAATTCCACTGCATGTACGTGACTGGAGTGAAATATTTCTACGTATTTTCCCATCGGAAAGTAGAAACTAGTAAAAAAAACCCAAACACTTGTGAGACAGTAGAATGCAGCAGTGCTTGTAATGGATCACTTCTAAAAAGCCACCATTTAAGCTGCACAGTATTTTCTTCCACAGAGCTGAAGGATGATGATAAAATGTTGGTGATAAGAAGTATTGGAAATCATTTGCAAGATTGTAAGGTGCAATAAATCAATTACTACAGGCCGAAGGTGTTGACCTTTCACTGATCAGAACTATGAACAAACCTCTGGAGTAACTGAAGCTGAGAAGGATAAGGAGTCTTACAGGAGCCATGACAGGAATATTACCATAGCAATCATGTTGTATGAGTATTGCTCCAGAGCAAAACCCAACCCCTGCTTGTCTAGCCTGTCCAGATCCCTCTGCAGAACCTTCCTACCCTCGAGCAGATCAACACTCCTGCTTAATTTTGTGCCATCTGCAAATTTATTGAGGGTGCATTCGATTCCCTCATCCAGGTCATTGATAAAGATACTAAACAAGACTGGCCCCAAAACTGAGCCCTGGGGAAATGAAAGGCTTCAGATGGCTTTACAGTGTTAACATTTACCTACCTCATACTACAAACAGGAATATGAATATTCAACATAAAGTTGCAGCCAGATACAATTTGATAGAGGTGGTGGAGGCCCCATCCCTGGAGTCATTCACGGTCAGGCTTGATGAGGCTCTGAGCAACCTGACCTAGGTAGATGTCCCTACTTGTGTAGGGAGGTTGGACTAGATGACCTCTGGAGGTCCCTTCCAGCCTGAAACATTCTATGATTCTATGATTCTATGATAGATACACCAACATGATTTTTTAAAATTGCATCTGTATATATCGTGAGACAGGAGACTTTGGAGTTATTCAGAACAACAGTCCAATTGAGAGAAGAATCCCCCCATATGAATTGCCACTTACAAACCTCTTGCAGATGAAAAAATGCCCTTATCAGCAAATAAGGGTCTTCCAAACATACCTTTCATTGGAAAATAGTATCACCATGCTCCACTTTCCAACAGACAGTGCACTCTCCACTGGGACATCCCCGAAGGTACAGCAGTGTGCTCTCTCAGCAGCCCAGAGCTGCCTGCCAGGGATTTAACAGAGGCTTTCCTGAGAGCTGGTGCCCACTTGTAACAATCAGGTCTCTGTCAAGTGAGAAAGAATAAAAAATATTTAATATTTCCTCCTTTAGGCTTTGCTATTCCTGTCACAAGTGAGGGGGAAGCCCTAAGTGCTGCAGGGCTATGGTGCTGCATGGAAAGACCCACGGCTTGCTCCTGACTTAAATGCTACATCATCTCTGTATAGTTCAGCAGCTCCTAACCCCTTTTGATGCCTCAAACTGAAAAACATTATTCCTATTGTGGACAGCTTATCTCAAAACACCTGCATCCAAGAATATCACAACCATGTATGCTAACCTGGAAAGAAGAAAGACACATAGATTAAATCCCTGACGTAATCAACGGACAATAGATGACTGTTTCCTCATCAGGAACAGATGAGAAATTCCCCTTTATCCAGTCACAGTCTGCTGAGCTTTTTGAGGTTACACTGAAAGCGGCATCCTGGTGAGGTCAGGTGTCCTGGTTTGAGTTAGAACAGAAGTAATTCTGTTCAGTGATTTTACTTTTTGGCTCAGTCTCTTCTAAGTAACGGCACTTTCTGATGTTAATGGCAGATTTTCACAGGCAAAATTTACAGTCATTGCCAAGGGTCGGTGTGTGCAGAAAGGCTCTTGCTTATACTTCCTCCTGTGCAGCCCAAGGTCACTGATATATTTTGTACCACATTGGGGGTGCAGAAAGTGAAAGGCTGCACCTGTGGGAAGGAGCAGCCAGGAGAGGTGACCCTAAACTGACCAGCAAGGGATTCCAGCCCATGTACGGCATAATCAGTATAAAGCTGAGGGATCACAAGGGTCAAGCCTCTTCTTCAATGGCCGGTGTCTGAAGAGGACTCTGTCTGTTCTGCCTTCAAGCCTGATCCACGTGTTCTTGAATCCAGTGCCAGAATCCAGCTCCTGAATCCAGTCCCCATCTGCTGCCGAGTCCAGTCTGGGACTTCCCCAGTGCCTGCTCCACTGCATCAGCGATGACAGTGACGTCGAAACCACCCAGGTCTGCCGGTCGGGCATCATCGCCTTTCCACGGGGACCATCACCGAACACCGAAAAAACAGATGACAACACATGCACGCACACACACACACCATCCACACATACAGGTCGTATTTTGACATAATTAAGTCCTTATTTGCCCTTATCTCTCGGTGGGTGAGAGAGGGAGTGAATGGGTGGGTGTAGTGTTCTTTAATACCGTAATATTTCCATAGAGTAAATAAGGTTTTATTTGAATATATTTAGTAATAAACTTGTTAAATACTCATTTGATCTCCGCATTTGCTTACGCGCCTGGTGGGGAGATATTCCACTTTGCCCTCAACCCTTCTTCCCTCTGGGAGGTGGGTCGGACCTCTGCACTCCTCCTCCTAAGGACCAGATCCATTGCGAACAGGAGCAGCACACAACGGGCCACCGAGCATTCACTTCACTGTATACAGAAACAGATCATAATTCAGAATGCTGAACTAGTTATAACAAACATAACTAATAACTCTGCCAGAGTTACTCAATCATCCCGGTTTAGCATAAGGCCACGCTGACCCTGACAGCATCACTCACCCCTGCTCCCCCTGATAACCCCATGCACGTTCCTGCTACTTCCTTCTCTGAGCCAGCTGAACACTTTAATCTTCTTTTGTGGTATTTTTTTTTTCCCCAGGATTACCTCTCAGTTAGATCAGCAAGCAGGAGAAAGGCACGACTGCCCCGCTGGGCAGCAAGGTAGTCTCAGAACAGTTAAGCTGGTGCATAAAACCACACCTTTTGCTAAAGTGACTTTAACACAGACATAAATTTACAGTCTAAAGGCAAGATGCTACATTTTCAGTGGCTTCAGACACTGAAAAGCCACAAGCCTAAATTAATAGAATGTAACTCATTCCACTACTTTTCTCTAAGTGCTATCCAGAGTCAGGGCCCAGGCGTTTTTAGGTTTAATGTAAATTTTGCATGGACAATTTTTTAAGGCTCTGAAAACCAGTAAGTTTTACCATTTCTATTTTTTGCCCTGGACAATGACAAATGGCAGTGATATTTTGCAGTAAATGCTGCAAGGAATGTTAGATCATCAGAAACATTGATTTTCCATCTAGCCAAACTTTGAAGTATCACTTTCTCTGCACTTAATACCACACTTGGCTCAGATTCCATTTCTGTACAACATGTAGGGAGTACTAAAAAGTGCAGAATAGTGATTTTTTTCAGAAATGGTAGAATTATAAATTCCTTAGCAAAATATTAATATAGCAAAAGGATGTACTATTTTTATTTTGCCATTAAATGTTGGTCTTACCCCATCGCTTGATAATAAATGATCTGATTATATATTAGAGAACTAAGCGATTTTTTTTAAAGAAAAAAGTCCTTGATCTTCTTTAGACTTCCAAATACATAAACAGAAACAACCCTGAAAGAACCTTGAAACAACACAGCTTGCAGAAGCCATCCAGAGGCACTGCTGCTCCTGGGTAAGAAGCTACTAGTGTTACAGGAGCACATTTGCACTGAAATCTTCTTGTTCAGCGCAGTCCCCAGTAAAATTTCACCAAAGTCTCAAACACCCACCATTTCTTCAGGGGCACTTTGCTCGATATAACGCTGCTTTCTCAAAGATGTTTCACTTCTTCTGTACCTGTGGTTCACTCTTCTCTAATAAAGGCATTTGGGCCACTTTCATTCTGTGGTTTCCTCCAAGTTGTACTGTACATGTATCAAAATGCTTCAGGATCAGCTTTAGCTTGTGTTCTATTAAATACCTGATTGGAGCTGTTACTTTTAGGTCTCCAGTAAACAACATCAAGAACTTTCTTCCTCAGCTACACAGAGCCTAACACCACATATGGCAACGTATGTGGAACGAACCCCATAAGCTTTTTCAAGAACCCTTGAGAACCACAGAGGACACTGCTCCATGCAGTGCCTAAATTTTTCCAAACTGTTAGGAATCCCTGGAGCTTTTCATGAAGGTCTACTGAGCAGATTGGACAGGAGGATGGAGCTATGTAGAGAAAAATCATCTGCACTGTGATAGAGAAAGTCCACAATGAAAAGGATAAGCTGTGTCCAAAGGTCTCAGAGTGTGCAAACAGCCTGTGGCCTGTTTCAGGGACACCTAATTTAAAATAATGCTATACACGCTTCATATAGCTTATAATGCATTCAGCCAGACTAGCTGAGATTCACGGGGTTTGGGCAGTAAGTCTAAAGCACAGTTTAGAGATGTTGCACTCACGGACATGCTTTTCACACTGATTCTCTTCTTTTTAGGATAGTCTCTATGTATAGAATCATAGAATCATTTAGGTTGGAAAAGACCTTTAAGATCATCCAGTCCAACCAACCCTACTCTACCAAGTCCACTGCTAAACCATGTCCCTCAGCACCACATCTACACAGCTTTTAAACCCATCCCGGAATGGTGACTCCATGACTTCCCTAAGCAGCCTGTTCCGGCACCTGACAACCCTTTCTATGAAAAATTTTTTCCTCATGTCCAACCTAAACCTCCTCTGGTGCAACTTGAGGCCAGTTCCTCTTGTCCTATCACTTGTTACTTGTGAGGAGAGACCAGCACCCACCTTGCTACAACATTCTTTAAGGCAGTTGTAGAGAGCAATAAGGTCTCCCCTTCAGCCTCCTTTTCTTCAGACTAAAGAGCCTCAGTTCCCTCAGCTGCTCCTCACAAGACTTGTTCTCCAGGCCCTTCACCAGCCTTGTTGCATACAGAGACCATAAGTTGGACTAGGGCAAAGAAGGAAAATTTTAAGAATGTGCTGGCAAAAGAGCAATCTCTATTGTTACCTGCTTCCAAATTAGCAGGGGAAATCATCCTGCCCCAAAAGAGCAATGCAAGAGGGACTGTTCCCTTATAGCAGATCTGTTCATAGCAGCTTACCTGTGGGGAGATTGCTTCCCAGTTTCTCAAGAGACTTGTCACAAGCTTGTCTCATTCTAGATACATAGCACAAGGGGATGACTGATGTAAGCATCAAGCCAAGATCCTTCAGTTCAGACTAGTCCTTTGATTCTCTATTTGATCTGAAGCACTTTTCAACTACAAACGGATTACAAGAATAGCTTTCCCCATCCAATTTTTATTAGTCTTATTTGCAGCTAGAGGTCAGTTATCTTTAATTAAATAATAATTTTCACATTGTTCTTGAACAATGCTATCTGTGCTCTGTAAGCCTGGAGAAATAATATAAAGCACCCTGGCTTGACAGGCTGCAATTAATGGAATTTTTGCCACTAACTTGGAAAAAAAATATGATCTTAGCCCCATTTGTCTAAATCACCTCTTCAGCAGAAGAAACGTTAAGTGGTCAAAGCCTTCAGCAAAACACTGAAGAACGTGCTCAAGAATAGGCATAAGCATTTTACTGAAGTTAGGCCATTTGCAATCACTTGATATTAGTTCCCAGTTTCTGTTTCCTGAAGGTAAGTTTCAGATGAGTTTAATTTTAAAAGGCCAGCTGATTTCAAAAGCATTCCCAGTGCAACCGGGTTGGCCGGCACATTTCCCTGTCTGTACGTGGCACAGAGCCCCTCAGCTAAATTGGCTTTTTCAGTCTTTCCTGCCAGCTGCCATCCAAGTGACAAATAAAGGGCTTTCAACCGGGTGGCAAAGCTTTCATTCCACAGCAACAAAAGAAAGAGGTCCTATGTGCTATTGTCACCGATGGAGCCACCAGTCAGCTCCCTCCACCCTCTAGTTTCACCGCAGTATTCCTTGAACGTGATCGCTGAATGTGACAGCGATAACCGACTGTATGAAAGCATCCCTGACCACATTGATGATTTACTCATGGAAAGTGTTCTTCCTTTTAATGGTAATTTCCTACAGATAACATATTTTCTCAGAAGCTCCCAGTTTTGTAATTCAAAGCAGCAATCTGTCAACGGCCCGCTGAAGGCTCAGAAAGTTTGTGTTCCCCTCGGAAGGGATTAAAATAGATGTGAGTTATTCCCCAGGCTGGAGAACAACACTCGGCACTGTGTTCAGTAAAATCAAAGGAATACAATCATTCGTACCACAGAGAAACTCACATCCTTGTGCTCTGAGTCTGAGGAAGATGTGGACTGCCGACTCAGGGGTTTTGGACTGCTCCAATAAAATAGAAAAATAAGAAGATGTCCCTTATTCAGCTTGAACTGCTTAAATGTGTTTCACATCCCTTGTTGCTGCATATTGCTCTTCTGCCACGTCCTACCCACTCACTAAACATCTGGAACAACCACAGTCCATGCAGGACAACAGACACACAAGGGACAAATGGAAACGAAGAAGAGGTAGTAGCAGAACACTGGAGGGATGACCAGTGAGCAGGAGACAGAAGAGACCTCCCCGCTCTAACTGCTCACACCCTGAGCTAAGTGGTACCCATCTATCACTGTGAGGAAGGACTGGGATGGGAAAACCAGAAGTACCTGAAGGGGCACACTCTGCCTTGGATGTATTGCATGAGAAAGACTATGGCCCTTTGAGGCCCAACATGCTTGTTTTCAGTAGCCATTGCTCCCTGAAGGAGAAAACTGAGGGCACGGTTCTGCCTTCAGCAGGATCCAGGCTCCTGCAGGGCTCGTGTCTCAGCAGGAATTGGAAACCAGGGACTACCGCTCTCTCAAAGGCAAGATGTTGCTGCCTCAACAGAATGCAGAGACTTCCAGCTCCTGCTGGCTTCTGTGGGAGAATGGGAGCCTTGACTGCTCCAGGAAGCAAAATTTGCTCACTTGATTCCATTTGATAGCTAGAAAGTGCCAGTAAGCTGCTGTTTGCCACCATTCCCCAAAAGCGCAAGGTAGATCAGCCCTCCGTGGCAGGTTTGGACCTCCATAAATGGTGACACAATGCATGTTCTCCCTAGAAGCCAAGGTCAGTCCTCCCCGAAGAGTGGCATCTCCCAACTGTCACTGAGCCCACAACCACCTGCTACGGCGGCAAGACTGCAGAGCCGCCCACTACACAGGGCCCCTGGGAACTCAGCAGCAGCAGTGGCTTTATTCTTCTTCCCCAAAATGGGGATAAGCCAACTTTCGACATTCAAAAAGCAGGCACTTAGCCCATCTATATCATCCCCATCTTGAGCACCTGCTGCAATCTCCACCACTTCTCTTACCTATAGGAGTTGAGGACTTCTGGATATAAACTTCTTCAGCTAGGTGAAGTGGTGGCTTCTGACTCCATGGGGATTGCTGCCTACGTACTTACAGGGCAAAAAGACAGTCAAACGCTTTGTTCAGATAGCTTCAAGTGAACTGTGCATACGCACATACACATTGTATTTATTGAGTAGTGCAGTGGGAATTTTACCTCGATACGTAATTTACCTGGAGCCAGCAGGAGATACACCCTGGTAACCTGGGTAAGATTCACTTCTTCTGGGTTTTTTTTTTGAGATACTGGAAAAAACATGTTATCATCGCAATTCAGAATAAGCCAAAAGAGTGGCTCTTAGTTGAGAGCAGAACTGCCACAACCTTTTTACTTAGAAATGTAAGAAAACGATACACCAAGAGGAAAGGCAAGTGTATTGATGTGCGGTCCAAGAAAGTGCTGTCTACATGAAGGTTAGTTAAAGGTGCAGGACTAAACAACTCAGCAGAAAACTCCTCCCTGAGAGGATTCCCTGAGAGTATTCCCTGCCACCAAAGGAGATGGTTGGAGATTGAGGGCAAAGACAGCTGAGTAGAAATGCAATCCATGTGACGAGATGCTGAGTTTTTCCTCAGATGACTACAGCACACAGGCAGATCAGATGGTTCCAATCTACAGTGAAGTTAGGGCCAGAAGACTAAAAAAAAAGGAAAATTATTTGAGGAATGAAAATAAACCACTATTCAACAGTGAGGTTTAGAGGAAGGCAGACCAGGAAGCTTTTGATGAGTTTCCAAGATTCAGTGAGAGCTGAAATACCAGCTGTTGTCAACGTCTTTGACAGCTTCCACTACAGCTTGCTCTTAGGGATGTCTGAGTCCATCAAGTGTTGCCAGAAAAATGCCTGTATCCTGCGCCATGCATCTTCTTGGGCTTTGGCATGTTCCCTCCACTGCCCTCCCCAATGCACAAACACCCCAAGCACTTTGTGGATTGAAGCCTGGCACAGAGGCAGGTATGGTGGCTCCAGGAGGTGCCCTGCTCCAGAATAGGAGCAAAACTCCACTTCCCATCCATGCTGCTGAAGGCGCTGAACAGCATCCTGGCAGTAGAGGTCACTTTTCCAGTTCCTGTCATCCAGTCCAGACAGGAAGAGGAACTTGGCCAAGGACCTCTCCAAGGGAATACGACAATTCCAAGTTGCCGGGTCCCTGTGATCATCCAGGACATCTGAAAAATCTACTAGGCCAGTCTCGTCACTGGTCTTAATCCTCCCCAAATCATACGGGTGGGCAGGAAGAGTGAAGCCATCCCCTCGCAGGGGAATGAAAGAATTAAAACCACTTCCAGATATGCTGACAGCTGCCTTGATGCCCGGTAGAAACGTGGCCATGGAAAGGGCTAGATCAGCTCCTTTAGACAAGCCCAAAACGCCAATCCCAGTATCTTTCACCTGAAAGACAGTTACAAAAACAACCATTATCAACTGCTCCTCATTTCCTGGGCTGACATGTCTCCAGTTCTGCTTCCTCACTCCTCATCTAAGACCACTCCATATTTTACCCCTTCCCTCTCTCTGTTCAGGTTATATCACCCCCATATCTATCCCTTTGCTGAGTCTCCACAAGAGTGACTGAATTCTACAGCTCCTCAACATTTCTGCTCCTTAACGCTTTTTCTTCCTGGTAATAAAGCTTCTTTGCTCCCTCCACATCCTGGCTAAACACTTGCTCTCAGCATTGTATTTGTTACTGCTCCTGCCTCCAACACCCCTCAATCATCCCTCCTCAGGTTCCCTTCAGAAAACCACTTTTTAGTGGATTTACTCGCATTGATTTTCTTTCATGTCATTGTTTTTTTTCGTACACTCCTACAGGTGACCTGTTACCTTCTGGTTTGTCTTGGAATACAGGTGATGTCCACATGCTAGAAAATAAATAACGGTGTGAAGTGAATACCACATTAAGTAGCATTCCATTCAAAGCTTAAAATCTACCTGATTTATCTGGGTCTCTTTTGGTTTAAGTATGATGATATATTGCTATAAAGTGTCTTTCCCACCCCACATTCTTGTTCCCAGCTTCTTAACATACATTCCCAGCTTCTTAAGACAGGGCACACTCTCCAATGCTACAACTGTAAGGGATTCTGTTGTTAAAGTGGTTTTTTTACTGTCCTGGGAAATTTACTCAGCGTCAAAAGCCTGTAACATCTTAGAAATAATAGGGAATAGACAATGGAATTTTTTTTCCCTTCTAAAATCTAGAAAGGTGCACAAGCAGGGGAAAAAAATTAAGATTTCCTGCTTACATAGTTTTCTGCTTCTACTCCAGGAGCTAGGATTTAATTTTGATTTGCTCTTACACAAACAGTGGTTTGTACAACACCACTCCATGGACTGTTAACATGATGCTGTGCAAAACCAGCCATCCTACTACTTGCAAAATTCGAGTTGAGGCACATGCTTTTCCATCTCTCAGATCATACTGTCTTTCACACAAAAAGAAGTTGCATTCCTGGAAGATAGTCTGCAACAGGAAAAGCACCGTAACTTGTCCCTTACCTGCTGCTGTTTCTGCAAAAAGTTCACAGCTTCCTCAAAATAGCCCAGTTCAAGACTTTCTGGCATAGCAGGGAGATCTTCAAAGGCCATGTAAGCAAGAGCCAGAGTCACGAAGCCTCTGCTAGCCAGGAGACTTGCTCTGTATTCAACAAGACCTCCTCCAGATCCATACAGATCGATAAGTCCAGGGAATGGACCGGGTCCTGCAGTGAAAGGTGTGTACATAAATAATCAGAGAAAAGTTTCTACAGTTGTCCTTTCAGTAGCGTCCCCTCAGTATACATCAGGACAGTAGACACCAGAAGGAAATCATCCTCTGAAGCAGAGGTTGTCATTCTCTGGCACACACACTGTAAGGACACTAATTTGGACATTTCTTCTCTTGAGAACTCATTATTCAGATATTGGATATCCTTCTCCCACCATGAATTTCAGCTGACATTGGCTTAGATGTTCAACTGGAGATCGATGAGCAAACAGCATCACTGCATGAGCTGTGCTTCTTTAGGAACTGTACTGGCAGGTTTTCCAGGGAGAGAATATTTGAGTTATGAAATGCACCACTTAGACCAACTTAGGCTTCTGCATGATCTGGATAACTACCCCTGGGCTTCTCAGTTCTGCTCCTGCAGCCACAGGACTTTCCTTTCCTGCTGCTGCTCTGTCCATTCCTATAGCCAGACTCCTCTCACAAGATTTGGTGCCACAGCAACTGCAAGGGACTTTTTATTCATTACAGAGCAGGACATTCATGTTTAAGTACTGCTTAAGGAACATAAACAGTTTACGGCTCAGAGCAGCTTTACACAGGATCCAGTTTGAGCACTGTCTCTGCATGGAGCTGTGGAATATGACGCCTGTTTAATTAAAGACCTTGCTTCTCTCATTTGTCTCCCATCTTCCTCAGTATCTCGTGTGGACAAACTGCTCAACAAGTTAGAGACTTCTTTCTTTGTCTTTCCCTTAGCTGAAGAGAGGCAGAGAGACAGAGCCGTGGGAGCTGCTGGAGCAACGTAGGCTGGCTGCAGCCTGAGTCCAGTGCTCCCACCATGCCTCATCATTCCTCACTCCATGGCCAAAGCTGTCACGCCTCACGGCTCTGCTGAACACCAAGGGCCTCTTTGTCCTGTCAGCTAAACAGAAGAGCTAAGAAATAAACACTTCTCCCCAGATGTCTCACCACCAGAGAGGAACTGACCCCCTTCAACTAGAACAAACAGGAGACACCTCGTGTTACCTCACTGTCGTCCCTGCACTCTCCCACCTCAGCACTGGACCTGTCTGCACAACACTCTGCTGTGAAGATCCAAGTAGCTGGACCAAGCACAGGCTGAGGGAACCATTAGCTGAGGCTTTGCCCTGGGTTGCCGGGCGCATCCAGGGGCCACAGGGCACAAAACGTGGCGCAAGTCATACCTGGAAAACCCCAACGGAATTAAAACTCACCGGGAGGGAGGAAGAGGGTTGCTTTCAGACGACCTTCTCTGACTGAAATCCTCTTCACTCCCTCTCCTAAAAACCACCGTTCATTGGTGCATTTTCCCAGCAAGCGGCTCATGTCCCCGTGGCCCTCGTACACTTCCAAGTCCACACGGAAAGGGGTCAGGACATTCCTCTTTGCCAGCCGCTTGTAGGGCGCTTTGGACTGCAGCGACCAGAGCAGCCCCATCGGCTCCACTCCCAAGTAGCTGCCCCCGAGAGCTGGGGCACGGCTGAGGTCCAGCTCTCCATCGCTCCCAGCCCTGTAGTGAGCGTGGGCCTGGAAAAGCTCCCCGCTCTCGTCCACCAGGCTGGCTCGAAGGGTGACCGTCTGCTGCGGCTGGAGACCAGCCACGCGGATCTGGATAGGGTCATCGAACAGGCACTTGAGGGAAGGCAGAACCCTCACCCGCACCGCCATCCCAGCAACGCTGCTGGGGCGAGGAGGAGCTGCCCTTTCGAGTGGCGAGGCACAGCCTGCAGGAAACGCGACCCGCAGGAGCCTGTCACTCCTCAGGCTTAAAATCTCTGCCCAAAGTCCAGGACAAGCCACCGTGACAGCTTCCTTCAGCCTGCAAGCACAGGCTGCTGGGAGACGTAGTTCAGAGCGCGCTTCCTGCACTCTCCGGCTCAGAGGCGGCTGCAGTAACACCAGCCACCTCCACCGACCCAAGCGTTCGTATTTGGCCCAGTCTTACTTTTGCTTCCAGAGGGAGACTAAAAGAGCAGTCCCAACGAGACAAACAGAGATACTCACACGGCCTTTTGGACTGCGGGGAAGTCCAGGTTCAACTGAAGGACTGAGCCAGCCGCCTTTGCCAACGTGCATTGAAAACAAGCTGGAAAGCCTGAAGTAACGAAGTAATCGAAGCCTGCCCTTAATCCCTCTCGAGTTTCCAGCAATTTTTGGACAAGCGCCACAAGGTGCAACGATGCTTTATGCTTCACTGTTTCTTTAAAAAGCAAAAGAAACACAGAAGAAGATTTATTTTTGTTCACAATAATCAATCTGGTCTAAAGGGTATCTGCATTTTCCTAATTAACACCCGGAAAATAAATTCCCCTCATATCATTAATATTTCTAAGGAACTGTCTGAAGATTTGATGATAAATACCAACTTTTGGTTTTCATAAACAGCAAGGATACATTTTTGCAATGTTTGGGTATTTAATAGACCTCTGCTCCTACCCTCTGGACATCCAGACACGCGAGCAGTCTCACCCCGTTCTGTGGAAACGTAAATGGGAATTAAGGCTGCAGAAATAGTTTTCTGGTTCACACAACTCATAGAATCATAGACTGGTTTGGGCTGGAGGGGACCTCAAAGATCATCTAGTTCCAACCCCCTGCCATGGCAGGGACACCTCCCACTACAGGTTGCTCAAAGCCCTGTCCAACCTGGCCTTGAACAATTCCAGGGATGGAGCATCCACAACTTCCCTGGGCAACCTGTGCCGGTGACTCACCACCCTCAGGTTAGAGAATTTCCTTCTAATTTCCAACCTAAATCTCACTCTTCCAGCCATTGTGCTTCCTCCTATCTACACTTCCTGATAAAGAGGATCTCCTCAGCTTTCTTGTAGGCCCCTTTAGATAATGGAAGGCTGCAATAAGGTCCCTCTGAAGCCTTCTCTTCCTCAGGCTGAACTCTCTCAGCCCGTCCTCACAGTACAGGTGTTCCAGTCCCCTGATCATTCTCATGGCCCTCCTCTGGACTTGCTCCAACAGGCCCTTGTCCTTCTCGCACTGGGGGCTCCAGAGCTGGACGCAGTGCTCGAGATGGGGTCTCACAAGAGCAGAGTAGAGGGGCAGAATCACCTCACTCAACCTGCTGGCCATGCTTCTTCTGATGCAGCCCAGGATATGGTTGGGGCTTTCTGGGCTGCACCAGCACACTTCTGGCTCATGTTGAGCTTTTTGTCAACCAGCACCCCCAAGCCTTCCTCCTCAGGACTGCTCTCAGTCCATCCTTCGCCTGATCATGTGTTAGGCAGCAATTAATGGCAAAGGAATGAAACGATTAATGAGCCTAAGCTGCAGAATCACACGTCATGCCACGAGACCACAGCTGATGTGCAGATTCACTGTAGATCTGGCAAAGCAACTTTAAGTTCACCACTTGGGACTGAAGAAAATGTGGCTGCATTTAAATATAACAGTGGAAATAAATATTAAACAGCAATAAAAACATGTAGCTTAACATGGAAAATATCCAGCAATGACTCTTGCACGTCCTCCGAGATGTGCTCCGCCTATCACAGCATTAAAAAAAAAGAAATTAGGGCAGAAATAAGCTTTTGAACTGACCTTTTATTTCAGAAGTTGTAATTTCTCACCATCAAAACACCACAGCCACTGAACTTAGGGAATTACAAGTGGGCAGGACTTTTGCCTCAGGCAGAATGCATGTGTGGGACTGATGGAGCCTGATGCACACGTGGGTGGCAGAGCAGATTCCTCCCTGTCCACCTGGGTTGTTACCAAAACAACCTGTAGACCTAAACAAACAGTCATGGCTCCTGTTTTGGGATTTCCAAAACCTGGGTCGCCTCCCTTTACATGTTATTTTGCTCACCATCACCGAGGCAACATGCAAAGACCCAAAATGCTATTATCAAACCTTCTACCAACAAGCCAAAACAATCTGGCCAATCAATCTGGACTCTGAAATCAAGCAAAATGGCCATGATCTGTTTGACAGATGTTGCTGAGGATAACTTCAGGTTCACTTCTTTTCACTTGCAGGTAGTTTGCACTCCAGCCCCAGATGGTGATGATCGTGTCACCTCAGAGGCAGAGGTCACAAGCTGGAGTCTCCCACCGCTGCTACAGCACTTCCACGGCTCTTGTGAGATGATCTAGCAGTTGGTAATAGCTGTACTTCAGGTCGTATTCCATGTCATACCAATAATTCACTGGGGAGACAAGAAAGAGGAGAACCATTTCAATGGCTAGAAGGTAATGATTTAGAAATGTCTTCATAGGCAAGAGTTCAGCTAGTCCAGGCTTTTCCTCATTACTGACTGAACTTTGCAATGAGCAAATCTTTGACTACAGCCAAAAATAATGTAAGCAAACATTAGAGTCCTTTCGTAGTGCTGCCAACACAACTCTGTCTTCACGCAAACCAACTCTTTTTCAGACTCCATACTGGGGATTCCTTGAAGCAGAAGCTGGCAAAATATTTAGACAGTGCTTTAATTCTGCTTTTCATTTTGGTGTATAAGCCAAGCAGTAGAATATTGTACCAATGGTTCTTGGAGGAGGATTTACTCTAGCTTCAGACATTCACTGGGCCAGACCCAGAGAATATTGATTTTTCAAGTGTATACAGACTGTAGCGCAGTTAAGAGACAAAAGGCCAAATAAACCCATCAACTCTGTAGTATTTCTGCTGGACAGAGAAAAGAGAGTGGCTTGGGGCTTGCAACTGAAAACTCTACATTTTATAAAAAAATCTTCAAGGACTGATGCGGCAGAAATACTGCTTTACTGCCAGCTTGTCTTTTTATCACAGTATCACAAATACTGAAAAAAAGCCCAGCCTTGCAATATTTGCAGTGTTGCACAAATACTAACACTGTGTTGTTCAAAATTCTGTATTTACCCTTCCTGGGCAGGCTGGATTATTCCCGGTAAAGAAGAGTAAAAAACTCTTCCTCAAACCTTGCAACGCTTCCACGGCGTAAGGACAATGCTTTGCACCATCCCCGCCCCTCCATCTGCACTAAACGAGCAGTGCTTGAAGAACTCTCTTAGAGAAGGGAAAAAAGAGGTAAGAGAGGATTATAAATCCTACAAAGAAAGGATAAGACTTGTGGTAAGCGCAGGGGAATAGTAACACAAGCTTATGACCAAAGTAAGAGACTGGGTCGGAGCAGGTTCCAGCCCGTATGATAACAGGGTACCTTCCACATTGTGTCTACATCCATGCCTAAAACTTACACTTCCAAGTTTCCTTTGCTTCCCCCAGATCCTTTTTTTGGGGATGTGATAATGGCGCACACAACAACACAGTTTTTCTGTGAAAGGTATGCAGATAACAAATCTGTAGTTAGCAGGGCAGGCAAACTGCTTAGCTCTATGCCATCAACAGAAACTGGGTGGTGATCACTCAGCTATTCTTCTCCAGACCTGACAACTAGGAAGAGTTTTTCTTCTGCTACATCCCCAGCATTTTTCAACAATGTTAGAAGCAATTATAAGCAAAACAGACTGCAAGGAGGTAAGCCCATGGCATCTGCCAAGATTTTTATTTCCTCCTGGGGAGAGGTAGATGATCTTCAAGGGACCTCTGGTCCCAGTTATGCTTTGCTGCGGGATATCTAGCTGCACACCCACCACGGTTCAAAAAAATATCTGGAAATACTGCGTGTTTTACCTGCGACGCAGCCATGTGATTGCTGAACATGATGGAACCAGAGAGAAGGCAGGTATAACATCTCACCAGCTTTCACTGTACACTGCAAAGGCTTTGCCTGAGCATACTCTGGATACTGTTCCAGATTTGGGTTCAAGGGGTCCAGGGGGATCCAGGGCACCTAAATGCAAAAGAGTATGTATATGGTACTGACCCTGGCAAAAAGTTCCAGCAAGCTTCCAGAAAAACTACTGATAACCAGACTCACTAGGTTACAAAACAGGTATTTGGCCTAGCAAATCGCATACAGCTACAGAGCTTTCCACAATCAATGGGGAAAAGGTCAAGGATGCAACAATTTGCCTCCTTCAGTGAAGCATTCTAATCAGGGTAAAGGTGCTAAATGCCAGCCATGAAATTTCAGTCTCGTGGAATACTTTCAAAACACCTCCAGTTTCTTATGTCACTTGCTCCTCCTAAATTCAGTACTTGAGTATTTCACGTGCACCATTCTTTTTAGAAATTCCTTTCTTCTTCTAAAGCTCTCTGGTCTAATCTTATTCCCAGAAATAAAATTATGAATTTTTATTCCCCCTCCTGCTGGGAATCCATCTTGCCTGCATTCACTCCTTCTATGCTCTACCGACCTCTAAACCTCAGCACTCCAAAGTACTCCCATGAGATTCCACGAGCACCACGCTGGAAACAGAGGAAAAGCCCCAGCTCAAGTTCAGCTGCAGCATTAGTCCACATGTTGCAGAGGCAAAAGGGGAGAGATTAGAAACAAAAGACTACCGAGTTTTTGTAAAGTGCTTCCAGAATTATACATTTTAACCAAATAAATGTTACTACTGCTAAAAGAACACAAATTATTCATTGAGACAGATGTGTTTCATTGCACTGGGTGACGCAGAGCAAAATCTAGCCCTGAGTAGAGAACCAAAAGAAAGTGAATGCAGCAGAGTCTATTTCAGCCTCAATGAAATCAATTCCTTTATCGTTAATGCATTTAAAAGTCCTTTACTGGATCTATTTAAGTTTGGTTCAAGGAAGACAATTTATGACCTCAACGATTTCAGCTGTGCAGTAAAAGTCTTTTCTGGAAGCTGGGTGTCCTTTGCAAATAGTAAAATACAAAGGAAATATCTGGGCATTCTGTTTCCAGCAGTGAAGGATTTCTAAATATCCATCAATACGCTCAGTTTGAGGGCTCAGCAGTGCCCCAAACTTTCTTTACTGGTATTGACTGTGGTCTTTATGCACTTTTTACCTTATCTGCACTCTTCTCATCCACAATTTCAAATGAGCCATCTTCTGAAACCTGGTAGGTTGCTGGCTGATAGAGCTCTGGAACCACAGAAAGGATTAAACGAGACAACTCAGAGAGTACTCAGAGAAACTAAAGGCAGGGCATGTCACACTTTCATCAAGCAGAAGAAAAACTAAGACAAAACCATTTTCAACTTACTGTCCTCACTTTCCTTCCTTTCGTGCATTTTAAATTTTAACCAGTTTCTTAATTTTTTTTTAAGTCAGTCTGAATATGGAATTGCCTTCCTGTTTGGAATTCCAACCTTCTCTCTTCACAGGAATTATTCTCCTCAAAACCTATTTTACTCCTGCTCTTATTTTGTTCCAGTAACTGTCCTGTTTCCCTTTCAGAAGTCATAAATGCATCCCTGACTTGCACACCGTTCTGTATTCTGGCGTTTCTTCTTCGGTCAGTCTAGCAAAATAGCATTCACGAGAGTTATTAGTGACCTGTGGCCAGCCTTTCACTTCTAATTTTATCTGATAAAGCTCATCAGCTCCTTCAGATACTGCACGCTGCTTTTCTCTCATTGCTTTAGCACATGTGGTTTTCCAAACCTTCCCTTGAGAGAGTTTCTCTCTGTTAACCTGATGTTTATAAAGATGAAGTAATCTTTTTACTACACACTATAAAATATATGCATTATTTCTCTTCTACGCTTTAACAGTACCTTGTTCTACAAAGTATGACTCATGTGGCATACATATATTCACGTACAGATGACACCACTTCTCCTGTGAAGAAAGGCTGAGGGAATTGGGGTTCTTCAGCCTGGAGAAGAGAAGACTCCAGGAAAACTTTATTGTGGCCTTTCAATATATAAAGAGAACTTATAAGAAAGACAGAAAAAGACTTTTTACCAAGGCTAGTAGTGACAGGACAAGGGGCAACGGTTTCAAACTGAGAGAGGATAGGTTTTGATTAGATATTAGGAAGATATTTTGTACGATGAGGGTCATAAGGCACTGGAACAGGTTGCCCCAGAGAAGTTGTGGACGCCCCATCATTGGAAGCATTCAAGGTCAGGCTGGATGGAGCTCTGACCAATCTGGCGTAGTGAATGGCAAGGGGGAATGGACTAGACGATCTTCAAGGTCCCTTCCAACCCAAACCATTCTATGATTCTACGATTCCAAGGCTGTAAACGAAACAGAACCAGTATAAACAAAATATTGTAGCAGCACACATATCTAGGCAAAATCATATTAGTGTCATACAGCACTCTGCTTTCACTTAATCTGAAGGTGTGAAAGGCAAGGAACGGGAAAATAAAGTCTTATTTTATGAGGCATAAAGTTAAGCTGTCCATCTTCTAGACAACACTACTACTGCGCACACAGGAAAGCAACATAATGAAAGAGAGAATGGGCCACATGAATTCATGCTGTCATAAGACTATCTTTTTTCATTTCTCCTGTTTTCAGAGATTCAGTTGGTAACCTGAATCTTTCATTAAATTACAACTTCTTTTCAGCTTCCTGGCTTTTTTCCTACAGAAGAGAATGAGCAGGCAGAACCTGTTATACATCAAAGACGACATGCTACAGCACGAACAAGATGATTTAAAATGATTTAAATGTTCCAAAGCTGACGAGGCTGCCACAAGTATCAATGAACCTATTACTTTACAGGACTGGAAAACGTGCCCTCAGAATAATGTTTGTATTACAAAATACCTGCAGCATGAAATAAAGAGATTTCTCTTCACAGTGAAAAGCATAACACTGCATAAACGTCAAAATGTTACGTCAAAATGTTATCTCTACCTCCTCTTCCGTATCTTTCAATATTTTAGTCTCCCCTCCAGACATACTGCACAGTAAATTAGGTACCATATGGGATGAAGGGACGGTCGCTCGGTGGATGCAGTAGAAAATGTTTCTCTCCAGATATCACACAGTACAGGTTCTCATAATGATCTTTATGTACTAGACCAGAAAGAGAGAAAAATCAGTGTTACTTCTTCTCATCACCAGAAGCTACAGTAAACTGAAAGTGTCGGCTCGTCCTCCTATTACCAGGCTGCTTCCTCCTCCTGCAGCCAGCAGGAGTGGAAGAAATTATTTGCCACAACAAATAATATTGTAGCAAATGCATTCAAGGAAGCAAATTCTCAGTGCCCCGCCTGACACAAAGCCAGGCAGAAACACGCAGCAGCAAGAGGCTGCA
The DNA here is from genome assembly GCA_013400335.1 of Eurystomus gularis. Taxonomy (NCBI): domain Eukaryota; kingdom Metazoa; phylum Chordata; class Aves; order Coraciiformes; family Coraciidae; genus Eurystomus; species Eurystomus gularis. The sequence goes on along the minus strand of VZZY01018540.1, from coordinate 450,675 downwards.
GAAGCGTAGGATAAAGAAGGCAGAAAAGCGTCTTAAAGTAGAACACACAGTCCTGCTGAGCTGCTAACTCAAAAGGCCTGCTTAAAGCGCTGCTCAAGGCACACAGGAGACGAACACCACCATACGATACCTACAAGATGTCACAGCAGCCGATTCCCCGAGCCAGAAATTTACAGCATCAGGCTTCTTCCCTGTATAGGGGACAGAGAAACGTCATCAACAAAAAAACCAGAATTTGAAGTGTCATGTTTAAAAGCATTTCAAATAATTTTCTGCCCATTTCTGTTCTTTCACTTCATAACTGTGATGGGTTTCATGGCAAAAAGCACTCTGTGAGCAATAGCCACCTCCTTCTACATTGAAAGCCCATTACACTTGATGACATAGTATCATCTCCAAATTGAAGCTTACAACCTTTTGTTTCCACATTCTGAATCCCTAGAACTTAGCTCACAGAGAAACTGCAGCACATCTACACACAGCTGCAAAAAGAAGGTGAGAGCACCTTCTCCTATGCCTCTGCTGTGAGGACAGGCTGAGAGAGTTGGGGTTGTTCAGCCTGAAGAAAAGGCTCTGGGGAGAACTTATTGGGGCCTTTCAGTACTTAGAGGGGACACGTAAGAAAGATGGGGACGGACTTTTTAGCAGGGCCTGTTGCAACAGGACAAGGGGTGATGGTTTTAAACTGGAAGAGAGGAGATTTAGCCTAAATATAAGACATTTTTTACACTGAGGGTGGTGAGACACAGGCACAGGTTGCCCACAGAGGTGGTCGATGCCCCATCCCCAGAAACATTCCAAGTCAGGTTGGATGGGGCTCTGAGCAACCTGCTCTAGTTGCAGATGTCCCTGCTCACTGCAGCAGGGTTGGACTAGATGACCTTTAAAGGTCCCTTCCAACCCAAACCTTTCTATCATTCTATAATCACAGTAAATAATTTTCATTGATGTTTTACAGAAAAACATCCTGTAAAATAGAAACTAACTGAAACAGAACAGCCTTTAACTAGGAACAAACATCTGTAATTTTACCAAAGCAGTGGGGGCTGCGCATTGTTCCACTCATTTCCTGTGCCAGCTTTGGTAACTACAGCATGAACAGGAGTTGAAACATGACTTTAAATCAGAGAAAAGCCACTATATGAAAAGAAGCGTTGTATGGCCCTGCCACCACATCGTTTCAGTTGTGATGGTCCCAGTGTCAGATGGATACTGCTCTGGAGTCATCCAAACCCAAAACTTGTATTACTAAGGGGATGAAATCAAACTGAGCTGTGGCATCCAGAGACAGAACATACGTGTATGATCGCTTTAAAGCTCTATACAAAACATTTACTGAATATAGGAGAAAAAAATCAAACTGAGCTGTGGCACCAGAGACAGAACATACGTGTATGATCGCTTTAAAGCTCTATACAAAACAATTACTGATTACAGGAGAAATAGAAGGTTTACCAAGTGCTTCGCTCATCCATGGTATGTCAGGCTCCACATCACAGACAAGTTCAGGGAACTCCTCAGTGAGATTTGAGCACTGCTTCTGCACATAGAACACGTTGGGAGAGGTCACCTTCTTGTCCAGAATGTCCAGAAAATCCATGAAAGGCATTTGGCGCTCCTCTGGCATGACAAAACGGTCCTGAAACACCGCATCTGCATAACCATTTGGTGTTACTGCCACACTCACTACCTTGGGACCCACTACCTCCCTGCAAAATAAATCAAAGACTTATAGCGAGACCTGCAGTTGGGCTATACGTTGGACAGTGGCTACTTTAAAAGCAGTGTTTCATGGGCAGCAAACATAAGAAGCCTGGCTTTCCATGTATGGGTGTCTCTAAACTAGCTTTTCTACTGTCCGGTAAGAACTCTGGTGTTCTGCTCCAATTGCTCCCTGCTGCCAAGGCAACTGTGGTGTCCTTTGCTTCTCTGAATTCTCTCCTGTCTAACAGGTGAGTTCACAAAGGAGCTACTTTTCCCTCCTTGCAGGCAGAGGGTCCCCTTCAGCCACTTCTCACAACTCATGGCAGAGCTTTGATATTCTTGGTACCCCTCAACCCAGCCAAATCTGGGTGGCCACATGTTCAAAAGCCATTGAGGAGAGAGAAGGTGTGGACGGAGACTGACAGATACACACACTGTGAGGACAACAGCCCTTAGATCCATAAGAAATCTAGCTTTAAACCCACAGATGTAAGTTTAATCCACAGATTTAGGCCTAAACCATAAATTTTAGGTTCCATAAACCCCCTCTTAAAGAACTTTTCTTTAAAAATTCATTGTTAAAATGCTCAGTGTTTGTTTTAAAAAGAAAAACAAATGTGTGCACAGCCACAAACAAGGTGGTCTGTTCTTACACCACTACAGCCCCACTTGAGCTGGGAGGCTGAAGAGTGGAGCACTGGCCAGAGCACAGTGATGGGACTGGGTTTTGATAGCCTGAACTTGTTGCCTCTGTGAAAACACCCACCCTTCTGACTGCACTGGAACTGGACAGGATGGTATGTTTGCAGGAAGAAATCTATACATGAGTTTCAGGCAAGGTGGCAGGACCGAACACCTTCATAGAGAAGCACGGAGGAACCTGAGCTAATCTTACTAATAAAAAAAAAATTAACAAGAGCCTTTTACTGAGGTGAACTAGCACTGACCACCACTCCTGCTCCAAAGCTCGTTCATACCTGAGGTACGCTGAGGTCCATTTCTTCAAAGCTGGCCAGTGGCTGATGGCATTCTGAATTATACAAGGTTTATTTGGACTCACCCATTCTCGATAAAACTCCAGAGGGGATGGAGGTCTATCAAGATAGGGTACGGACTCTGTGAACCCCAGCTCTGTCCAGGGAAAACACAAAACACGTTTACTCAGCGTGCTGAGAGAAGCACCTTCTGCTATCACACTAACCTGGCTTCAAACCCACACCACAGGCACTCAAATGAAAGCCCGGATTATGTTCCCCAGCTCCAGAAATTGCTCTCTTTAAACCCAGAGGCTGTTGGGGAAGGTTTCAGTGCCGGTTGGACACCTCAGGCCCTTGCCCTGCTACTCTCTTGCTGTCAGCCACAGGTGGCCACGCTGTGGGCCCACAGGAGAGCAGGCATGAAGGACACATTACAGGAGATGCACCTCCCATACAGAGATGATGCCACATGAATTTCTGGAAGCTGGAATATTTCATTTTGTTATTTATACAAAAAAAAAAACAAACCAAAAACAAAACAAAAACCCAGAAGGGACATTTTCTTGATTTTTGCTATCTTTATGCAGCAGCCTTTCTGCTGCTTCTTTACCTTGGCAAGATTTGGCTGAAAACAG
>VZZY01018540.1:377062-446931 GCA_013400335.1 Eurystomus gularis | reverse complement strand
GGCGAGGCAGCCCCTGACGGCCCGCAGCGCCGCAGCCTCCGCCATGGCCTAGGCCGCGGCCGCAGGAGCGAAGCGGGCCCCGCCTCAGCCCCGGAGGAGGAGGAGGTGCCGCCTCCTTCTTCCCTTCCCTCCCTCCTTCCCCCTCCCCACGACAGCCCGGGCGCTCGTTCACCAGCGGCTCCCGCAGCTCGGTAACAAATCATCACATTTTTTATTGAAACGGTTTTAAGACACGGAGTATAAATGAATACAGAGTTAAAAACAGCTCCCCGGGGAGGGGCAGCCTTACAGTGCAAAAAAAAAAACCAAAACAAACCCCAAAACCCAACAAACTATTTTTATTTTTTTTCCAAATTAAAAAAAAAAAAAGACATTTCAAAGGATTATTTTACCTAAAGCCAAAGTATAAAAAGACATATTTATAAATAAAGCAGGAGGGAGCGGTGGTGTTTTTGATAAGGGGTGAAGGAAAAGGGTAGTGCCGGAGGACGCAGGTGGGGAGCTGCCCGCCTGGTGCCTTGGGCGCACATAAGACATGCAGGGTGGCCATGGCTCATTCCTAACGCTGTCCCCCCCCTCCACGCTCCTCAGCAGGTCACCCCTCAAAACACAGCCCCAGCTACCCCCGTGTTACTTACACACACGACAGGAAAGCTAGGACATGCTGGTGGTACCCAGAGAAGGAGGCACCTGCTCGCCCAGGCGCTTCTTGAAGACCTGTCTTGTGTTTCAATGAGGTTTTTGTCATTTAGTATCCTGGATGCTACACATCCAACGGGGTGGGGTAGGGGGGAGACACCGTACACATGCATGAATTTACTAATGGTGTTTAAATACCTGTATTTCTTTTTTTTTTTTTTCTTATATATATAATAATGTACATACTCTTTTCTTTTTTAAAAAAAATTAAGTTTGCATGTTTCTACTCCCAGAAAGAAACGTCCCAGTTCCTCTGAGACACGGTAAAGCCTGCAAAATGGGGAAGTGGAGAGAGCGCTGCTCTAAGGCCTACAGCGACCATCGCCCAGGAGGTCCCATGGAAAGGAGAGAACAACCTGAGACAGGAGGTGGAAGAAACAGACTCCCACACCCACAGCTCCTGGGTGCTACTGAGGGATGGAGAGGAACAGGAAATAAAACAAAGAGATTGCTGCCCTCTCAGGTTGCTGCCTTTCCTGCTGCACCAGTTCAAGAGAGCCCAAGAATGAACTGAGAGGTCCCACAGGCAAAGTAATACTATTTACAAGGTGAAAAAAAAAAAAAATTCTATCAACTATTCTCATTTTGACCAGGAATGTTGGGTTGGAGGCGACAAAATGTACGTAAAGAGGATAGGTAGGTCCAAATTATTTTTTCAGGCTTTACATTAAACAAATAACTTGGCTTAATACAGGTATCTGTTTGTGCCAATGCTAACATCCACACAAACCAGTATGAGGGATCACAAACCAGTATGAGGGATCACAAACCAGTATGAGGGATAGACTCAAGTTTATTACCTCCTCCCACAAGCCTCTTCACTTCCCAGGCAGTCACCATTTAGATTTCTCTCTCTACCTGGACAGCCTCTGGTGAAACATATTCACAAGGTGCAACAAAATGTAACACATTTATGTTCTTTTTGTTTTGTAAACCAGAAGTTTCAGGAATATTTCCTACTGCCAGCAATAGGAAGTTAGCAGGGAAGAATCAGCGGGATCAGTCTCAAATGATAAAGAGCAACACTTTCAGCAACAAACTTGTGGCACCAGCATCTCCTTTACTGGGCTTCCACTACTCAATTTGTAACGTCCAAGCCTCGGGCAAACAGCTCACAACTTTTCCGTTTCAGAAAAAATAGTTGCTTAGAGGCCAGCGAGCAAAGAAACAAGAGGGCCAATAGGATATATTTTTTAAAGCCCCTCCCAATTCATTCTTCAATTAGAGATCTCCATCTCAGTCCTAAATCTACTTTCCTGAAGCCTTTCTGTACTGCATCTTTCACAGGTACTGGCCAAATGGTGTTCCTCAGGCCAAGACCATGTCTACCTCTACTGTTTTCCAGAGTGAACTACATATACTATTCTAATTTATTTGAAACTACACAACCATCCTCCAGCTGATCTACTTGCCCAACACTTCTCTTACCATCATTCTGATCAGATTTTACCTCTGGTTTCCCATTTGCAGCTGTGACCCCAAGCAAAATCCATTTCAGGAAGCAAAACCCGCTCTGACCATCTTAACAATCAGGTTTGCTTCACACAACGCATTTCTGAGGAGCTTTGTTTCATATCTCTGTGCTGGCTTCACTAGTCGTTGCTCTTTACCCTAATGGGAATTTCATTCTTGCCACTAGCTCTTCTGTTTCATCTCTGACTCTTTTCGTCACTACCTCAAAATTTAAATAAAATGGAATAAATTGCACAGGGAAGTAATATAAAGGACCCTCAAACCACTATCACCAGTACCAAAAGATACCTGGGTTGAAGGGACTGCTATTTTACCTGAGTGTCTTGAGGCCCCAGTATAGCAAGAAATTTCCTGTATACTAGGACATACGTTCACAGTCTGAAAGTGGAGGAACTAACCACCTCAAAAGCAAGCTTGACCCACAGGAACTCCATCACAAACCCAACATGACAGCCATCGTACATTCCACTCACGGCACCTCCAGCACACCTTCCCACTCTAGGAAACTGCCAGAAATTTCCTCTCTGGTTTCCAACTCGCCTTCCTTTGCCAAACCTGTCTGTGCGAGAGAAGCAGCCTCTGGGACTGAGCACACCAGCTGGTTTAGCACAGACCAATGCTGAAACAGGACTCAAAAATAACACTTTTACGGTGTACAAGCCCACGGAAGGAAAGGTTAGCAAGGATACCTGAAACGTGATTAGGCAGATTTACAGGCAGAAGTAGCTGGAAAGCTCTTCAAGTGCTCCCCATCCTGCTAAGTCCTGAAGCAACGCTGATCAGCCAGCAAACTCGTTAGGGTGAGAGCGAGAACTGCAGATTATTCAGCCTTGGAGTTATTCGGAAGAAACAGGTCATCCTCCACCAGCCTGGTCAGCTCAGTAGAAAACAAGGCTGCACTGCAGATCTCCAGTCACAGGCAGACAGAGAAGTCAACAGCCCACGTTTCCGAGTGCTGCAGGGTTTGAAGGAGGTGACAGGCAGGACAGTGAAATGAAAGAAAACCGTTTCAAGCCTGTGACCTGTGGAACCAAGCGATGCAGTCTGGCTACCTTTGAGTGACGCCCACAGACCCTAGCAGTCTCTCTCCCACCCAAAGCTTGTGGCTCGCATTAGTTTTATAAACTGGGATGACACTGCTCTGCCTTAAATATAAAATAGATTGGAGATGAAGGAAGAAATAAAGCATTTTGTGTATCTGTCCCTGTCGTAGAAAGGAGCGGGAGTAAGGGGGAAGGTGCTGAAGAATTTCATTGGCTTGAAATTTTTTTTTTTCTTAGCTTATCATTGACCAAAAATGCATCACTGGACAGTTTTAAGCCACAAGAAACATAAGTTAGTAAGGACTTAGAGAAGCTCCACAGGTGATAAGAGTATTGCACACACAAATGCAAGAATGGAAGGTTTTCTGTTTCCCAGAAAAAGCAAAGAGGCTGGGGGCAGGGGACATGGTGGTAATCGCATCCCAATCTTGTTTGAAGTCCTTGGGAAATCATTTTCTGTGGGTAGTTGAAATAGCTTTGCAAAAGGTAAGATGTAAATATGTATGTATATGTATATATATTCAGAATATTTACATCTTGGGATGTAAATATTCTGTTTTCCTGGAAAAGCAAAAAGAAAATGTTCTCTATCACAGTGAAATGAACAAATGACATGGATGAACTGTTGCACTGAAGAACTCTCAAATCCAGAGTTACATTCTAGGAGACGGAAACCAGTTTTTCCATGTCACTTCCCAACAAATACATCACCAGCCCGAATTTCCCAGTCATGACAACATCAAGCTCAATACCCAATTCCTAATCATGAAAGGTGGCTGAAAGAAACTTTTGTATTTGTATCTAAATCCCGTTTTTAAAACGTCTGCAGAAAACCCAGTCTGAGGTATCAATATAACATCGAATTCCAGATTAAAAATACCACTAATTAATTCATTAAGTAATCTCCAAAGCATGGTCCAAGGGTTGCAGATCCTTCCCCCGGAGGTGAATGCAGATAAAATACAGTGTGGGGACTGCCTTGAAACAAGAGAAAAGCAGACAGGGTCGTCATGACAACAGTAGGATTACTCCAGGTAACAAAACTAAGGCAGGGGAAAAAAAAAAAAGGAACAAGAAGACAAGATTTAAGCAGAAAACAGTTCATTAATTGCACAGACACTCCAGCCTGTCTCCCTCTCGGGGGTTTATAATACAGAGATTGTTTCTCGCTGGGATATGGCAAAGGGATTGACAGTTTTTGTTAAAGGACAAAGATAACGGCCACAAATGTGACATAGAGCAACAGTCAGAAAAATAAATTAATAAATAAACCCATAAAAAGTCTGCTTCTTCATTCTCATGAAGCCTTGGAGAGGAGGGGATTGGCCTCACTTGGACTCCTTTGTTTGTAGTCAGCAGTTCAGAATTTCTTGGACAAACTGGATTTTCTTTGTTTCTTTAGGTGCCAAACATCCTGACCTCCTGGCTATGAAGAAATTTCAAGGCAATTTCTCCAAACTCCTCTTTCAATACGTCGTCTAGAGACAGGAAGTTGAAGACAATTGGGGCAAAAACATTAAAATTGTGGCCAGCACATCGCTAAGAATCAGAGCAAGTCAGCTGAAGGGGCCTGAGGAACTCAGTTTGTGAAAGTCTCCCCACCAGCCCTAGACCAGTGCGATGACAGCATGGGTCTGAAGCTCTCTCTGTGGTCCTTTGCTTGGCATTATTTCTGTGTGTTCACAAACACCTGAAAGCCACTCTTTACTTAGAGTTTTTTGTCCATGCGTCGTTCCACAGCTTGTAGCAATAGCTCCGAGTACTGTTCCAGCAAAGCTAGCGTCTGCTCATCTCCCAGACTCTTGGGACTCGGTAGATTGGCACCACATCCCTCATTCTGCGGGCTAGTGGTATCTTGTGGCTTTGCCAGTACCTCCTTAACTTTTGGAAGCTCTTCCTCATCCTTCAGAGAGTCCAGTTCTTTCTTCATTGAGGAGAACGTTTCTGCCAGAAGGCCTGCTATTTTATCTTTGTCAGTAGAAGACTCCGTATCATTTAACACCTGAAAATAGAGAGGGAAAAGAAGAAGAAAAAAAGAAGAATGCATCGGGGTTTAGGTAGAACACCAAGTAAGCAGTTTCAACCCTTTAGGGAAGTGAAGCCACGAAGAATTGCAGACCACTCAAGTGTCCTTTTCTTCAACGTTCGAGATTGCCAATTTAGTCATATAGCAGGGCTTGCCTCCAAGACTGCTAGCCACACAAAATCCAGAGGCATTACTCCAATAGGACAAAGATGGGAAGCACATTTTAGGGTAGTGTTCTCCTTATACATTCCTCTTTGTACATCAGGAGGTGCAATGTTTCCCAGCTGCAGCACAGGGCCACAGTCTCCTCTTCTTCCTGCCTGCCAGATGCAGCTGCTCATGGGAACAGAGCAAAGCCAGATTGCTAATGCAAGCGCTAAGGCCAGAGCTGCAGAGGACCACGTGGCAGAAGCTCGCTGTGGAAGCTTCACACTCATCACAGAAGACTTGACAGATCAGTGCTAAGCAAAGAAACGATGAGCTGCTATATTGCTCTGCACGTAGCTCTGGCCTGGCAGGAGAGGGACAGGCGAGTGGCTGCATGTTCCCTCTCCCAGCTGGATTCCCATGGCAGCTCACATTTACTAATCCTTCTCCCAGGCATCAAAGACAGAGAACAGATGGGGATAATAAAACTTAAAGCTTCTATAATATTTCATATCTCTGAGGCACTGTATAAATATTAACTAATTCCCTAATACCCCTCTGAAAAAGAGCATACTGTTATCCTCAGTTTATAGATAGGCTTAACAGACTGAAAAGCGAATTGGTTTGCTCAAAGCACCATGGCAAGCCATTGGAAAATCCAAAAGTTGGAAACCAGGAGTTCCTGCCTCAAGTTCAAGCTTAAGGTGCAGTCAAACGGACAACCAGGCAGCTTGTGTCACTGGACACAGTCAAGAGAACATCCTGAGCCAGCAAGTAGGTGCCTCTGATGCTCGCGGGCTGTGAAGCCGACCCGCTGTAACAGAGCCCATGTCTGAGGTCACTCACCATGCGGTAAAGATGAATGGCTTTGCGCATGCTGTCCTGGAGCTCAGATACCACGTGCTCACACTGCTCCACACTGATGCATGATTCTGAAGAGGAGGAAAAAATAAAAACCCAGACTAAGGCAAAGGTACATTCCAATAGCCGTGATCTCATGGTTGGGTAAGAAAACTTTCTCTTTTTTTTAAGATACATATTTGAAAGACCATGTGCACACTTCTCGTTCAGTTTTTAGGGCTGGTTTGAGCCAATCATTAAACATGCAAGTTCTACATGAGCTTTCCTTCATACTACCTAGAGATGCTGCTTGTTCCAAACACTCCTATTTTTCCAGTTTTTAGCCTCTCCAAAGTCAGCAATGGTTTTTCTCAGATTGCACATTTTTGTTAGTCAAGAATAGTCCCAGATTACCCATGCCATTCTCCATTATAATTAAATTTGAATGAAGGCTTCCAGTGGCAGAAGGGACTGATCTGAGAAGCCTCTAATTTAGCCTCCACCTAGTCTAAAATCTACAATGCATCCCATCATGTATCCATCTGTACAGTGTACAACTAAGGGCTGAGGAGGAAGGATTACACTGAATTATTACTGTGTTGTCTAGTAAGGACTGAGGCCTAGAGGAGCGCTGACAAACAAACTCAATCACAACAGAATCACATTTCTGAGCCACACAGGATATGCTGATACATTGCAATTTGAAACTCAAAAGTAAAAGCAAGCAACTGAAGGACATCATCTTCTGCCTGCCCCCACCAGATAGAATTTCCAAAACATCAGAGTTCAAGGCCTGCAATGTTTTAACAAAATAAACACTTCCATGAGTTAGACAAACTGTGAACGAAGACATGGAGACACACACACACAATCTGCAGTGTTCTTCAATTTGCAAAGGCCTGTAGGAAGGCCACTTGACTTCCTTTAGATACCCAAAACCAAAACTCGGTCACATTAGCACTATTATTTCTGCAATTTTAAGAACATCATCTTTGAACAGTCTGAAGGGGACCTCAGCTAATTTTACGAATGCATCTATAAACAAATACAGCTAGAAAAACATCTGTTTATATATATACACATCTAGGAAAACAAAGTGGCATGGTTTTTTTTTCCCAAATCACTCAACCTTGTAGACTTCGAGCACAGTGGGCTGCAGTGCAGTTGTTTTGTTCTTTTTTTTTGTGGCCTCCCTCCTCCCCTCTCTTTGTTCTAAACCCAGCTGTTTCTTCTCATGATCATCTCTGGATTTCTCCTCTGATCATGTTTTTTATGCTCGTCGCCAGCTCTGTAAGCTGTCGGTCAGGAGAAAGGTCACAAACATAACAGAAATGCTTGAGTAATAGGCATTTTCTGCCTCTCAGGTGTGCAGAGCAGAGCTCTTCAGAAACCAGCAGAGAATATTAAACACGGCAACAGTATTAAGCACATCTACAGCATTTTAACTGTAGATGTCAAAACGCTTTAACAGAAACAATTAAGTCTCTTTATCTGTAGCTGTTATACAGGCAGAAAAAGAGAGGGACAGAAAAATCAAGTGGAAACCCCGAAGTCACAGAGCAAGTCAGAAGCAGAACAGGTCTCTGTTAACCCTACAGTTCTAAACTGTCACACTATGAGCCACAGAAGCCACTGTAAATTGTCACAGCAATAACCAACTCGGTTCTAAACAGCTTTTCCAGCATCTATCACAAAAAATTTGGGAAACTCGGCCTGCAAGAAGCTGAAGGCTGATAGCTGTCTGCTGAGAAGAGAAAAAATAGGGGATCTACAGTGCTAAATCATCCTCACTCTCTAAAGGATCCTGGTCAATATTCTGTCAGGGTGTGCCATGTGTTAGGAGCTGCTTTTAAAAAACAAAAAAGTCACTGCTGAAAAAAATTGCTCTCTTTCTCTATTAGCACACTATCTGTGCTAATTCTGCAGAGATTCCTAGCAACTGCCGCAAATCCACGTGATACGTAGCTTCATTCCCAAGTCTAGAAGAGAAAGCTCAGCCTAAGAGTAGACAACTGGACTGTTACTTCTCCGCTGTAGAATGTGATTCCACAGCTCCAGGCTGCACCTTCTGTCGGAGGAAACCTCACCCCTGTAGGGGTAGGGTCTGGATGCACGCGCTGGTCTACAGAGCAGCTACCCTATGGTACGAGGACAGCAGGTCCCTCAGACAAAACACCACGCTTCCTGCTTTACGTAAGAGTGCTTTGATCTCAGGGTGTTTGATTCCTCCAGAAACACAAAAAGAAAAATAACAGTGCCTCAAAACCAGATTATCCCTCTGCAATGCTTTGGTGCAGAAATACCGCGCTTCACCACTGCGATGGATGGCGGAGCAGGCTGGCGCCACAGAAAGCAATCAGTCAGAGGATTACAGAGGTGTCCCTTCTCAGAGAAGAGTAAGAACATCAGAGCAGAAGGGATTAAGGACTGTGCACTGTACAACCACCTGAAGGTACAAGCTATCAGTGCCGGGGTTAACATCCCACCGCACAACTCAGCTGAAGGCATTTTTCCTTTCAGGTTGTGACACAAGAAAATCCTCTGGAGGTTTTAGTGCTACAGCAGATGTGGGACTAAACTGTGTCTTCTTTGCCTTGGAAGGTGGGATTTTTGTGTCAGTTTGGAGTTACCTGCTAGTTTTCATTTGACTGAAGTACCTTATAACAGGGTCTGTAACAGATCCACGAGCTGTTTCAGCAGGTATAACAGTTTCCCACCTTATATCTTTTTCTCCAAACCAGAGATAATTCAAAAATTAATCCATGTTCTTTATGCTGAAACCCAAAGGCTAGGTCTGCATGTGCACCACACAGCCAGTTTGCAGATGTCCTCAAAGCAGAGTGACAGCAGCAGAGAGACTTCCTCACTCTTGCTACTGCAAGGAACTCACTTTGGTCAAGCTTTATCTCATGTGAGAGAACTGCGTGCAAACCCTTCTGGACACTTGCACATTAATGAAGTAAAGCCTGAGCTGCCTGACGTAACTTAACTGGTGCTATTATCTGTGCTTGCTAGGTTCAGCTAGCACATGTTGGCCTGCGTCTTCATCTGCTGGTCAGACATGCTCCAAGAGGGACACGGGGGATGCAACCTTCACAGTCGTGGGGATTGCCAGCGCACCAGCTTTTAGCATTGACCAGAAAGAGCTTTGAGCCCCCGTACAGGCAACTGTATGACTAAAAAACATGAGAGTGCTGAGGTCTGCAAAACATCAGCTAAAAAAGGACCTTCAGACATAAGACCCAGAGGAAATGGAAATTAAAGACCGAGAAAAAGATGTCAGGTTGAAGAAATGTCTCACCATTGAGGGGATGGCTTATGGAACGAGACAGGTGCAGACAGGACGAGACAGGCCAGAAGCTGGACGTAAAGAAATGTGATGGGATCGTGAGGCGGTTCACAAAGACAGGAGACAGAAGGGGGAAGATAAGAGATGAGTATCCATGCACACCTGAGACCTGTGCCGAGGCAGCTATAGATGTAGGAGACCTCGGCCTGATGGGATCTAGTGGGCAAAGTCCAGGTTGGCTCTCTAGCACACAGGCGATGCCGGTGATCCTCTCCCTGCACCTGGGCAGCAAGCCCTCAGGAGACCTGAGGTGCCGGACCTCTGACAACTCCCTCAGTTTCGGATTAGCAACCCCTGGCTCATCATGGCAACCTGTCCTTGAGACTGGACTCTCCTCTGGGCTCTCCTTAGCAAGTCCTGTTGGGATCTCTCTACCAGGAACCAGAGACCCAGCAATTTGATTCTCCCTCTTGGAGACTCGGACCTCAGGAAAAGAGGGTTTCTTTTTACAGGCCCCAGCAGGTGACTGTGGAGACTGTGGCTCAAGCAGGGTTTTTGGTTTGGTAGTGGGTGAGAAGGAGGCCAGTGTGGGTCTATCAGGCAATGGCTTGGGAATGTCAAGAATCAGATGCGCTCGGTTTGACGATGCCAACTTGCTGTGGAAGGACTTGGGAGATGAGCAGTTGACAACTGGCTGAAGTGCTGGCTTCACTGGAACATTTTCTTTCGCTGGAACATTTTCTTTCACTGGTAGCTTAATCTTCTCAGCATCTGCTGTGGAACTAAACTGTGTCTTCTCTGCCACTGGAGGGCTAGTCCTCCCGTCAGTCAACATTTCAGGGGAGTAACCAAGGTACAGATTTTCCCCTACAGATACGCTCCTTGACATCTTAGCCCGGAAGCTGGTTGTGGGGTTCATGTAGGACTTTGGCTTTGCAGCCCTGACATCTTTGGCCAGCAGAGCACCAGATCCATCCATCTTCAACATACTGGCTGATAACACCCTGCAATTGTTAGGTCTGGGATCCTTCTCAACCACCAAAAGAGTCTGGGGACGCTGCTTGGCAGATGATATGACTCCAGGACCCTTATCTGTGAAAATTAAACAGACAAACATGCCAAAAATAGACAAGAGCCTGCAGTGAATTTCAAAATTGGAAGTAGCAGAGCTGCTCCGGCCTAGGTGCCTCATCTCAGCCCCTGGGAGAGGTGTACAGAACCACTGCTTCAGGTTAGCATGACCAAGCCTCAACAGCTTGCTTTTTGCCCATCCCTCATCCTGCTCACACCCTGCTGCTTACCTGCTGACAGAGACTTGTTCTTAAAGTGTATGGCCAGAAGACCTCAGACCACTGTGGTTGTTCACTGAGAGGCCAGAGGAAGCAGGCTTATTTAAAAATAAGCAGGTTTATTTAAACAAAAAAAAAGAAAACCAAAACGTGAGTGCTTACTGATGGTTCATGACTTGATTGTTTCAAAAATGGAGTCCTTTTCACATCGAGGACATGGATACAGTAAGCTCCTCATTACTGTTTCCTCCTCCCCTCTTTCTTTCCTCCCCACCCTGGGGAGCTTCAGATTCAGCCTGAAGCAACCACTCACAGCAAGAGAGAATTTCTTTGCAAATAGTTCATTTCACCCTTGGCATTACTCCTCCCACAGCTGCCAGACAAGTAGCAGAGACTGATAATTAGGAGATCAGCATCTGCATTACAAATTAAAAATATTTCCCCTTGACAGGCTACGAGTTAGAAGATATGCAAAGCCTGTAGCTCAGAATGCAGAAAGACATAAGCTTAATTTAAACCTCTACTCAAACTCAACTCTCCCCATTTCATTCTTGTGTTTAGACCATCGTTCCAACCTGTGACCTTACCCTCATGAACAAGGTCGTGAACTGACTGTGCCTTTCTCATCACTGTGTTCACAGGGCCTTCTGGAAAGGATGCAGCAACCTGTTCAGGAGCCATACCAACTCTGCTGGTCTCCAAAGCTGATCTGCGTCTTTTCTGGACATAAACAGCCCGATTTGGATTTACACTTTCCAGGAGCTGGCTATTCTCCAATGCATCACCAGGACGGCTGCTGCCATTTTTCAACAGGTCTGGTGTAAACCGATTGAGCTGGGTTGGTGGCTCGATGGGCTTTGAATCCAGTGTCAGATTTGATGAAGAGAGTGACAATCGTCTAGAGAACGTGATAAAGAAATCCCAGTTAAGACAAGTAAGTATGTTGCCCTGCACACACATTAAGCCAGTTTCTCTGGGATAGAGCCCTTCTCTATCTGGACTTTTTAAAGTCAAAACTGCCCTAGGCTGTTACCATTTCATTCTACTCATCCCTGGCAGGACAGGTCTTCAGGCATTTGACCTGAGGCTATGCAACCACAAACAGCATTTCCAGGGAGGAAACACTGTTTCCAGGGAGGACACTGTAAAAGGTGAAGGCAAAGGAGAAGGAAAAATTTGAGGCAGAGGGAAGATTGGGCAAAGTTAGGTCAGGTCATTTCTCTCAGCTCACCTTTCTAACAATGAAACCTTTTCAATTCTAAGATACCCTGAGACAAAGTAATTATACTTTCCTAATATTACTAGGAAAGCTGGTCAGTATCTTCAAGAGGAAAGCCGTCTTTCGTCTTCCTCTCCACTTCAGATCAGCACAGCAGGCTTACTTCAGAAAGGAGGCAACTTTCAATCTGGCACGTTTGAAGAGCTGAACAGACTAAAACTGCTTCTCTTGTTACATCTCTAGAGCATCAGTGACTTCCTTTGCTCACCACTGCAACTCTCGAAGCTTACACAATAGCTAACCACTGGCTTGCTTCCCAAACATCTGGTCCCAACGTGAGCCAGGCTAAGAGGCACTCCTGACAGCAGCAACAGCAGCTGAATACAGCAACGACAAAAAATGTCCCTAACATGGTCAATCTAGACACAGCTGGGGAACCACAGAAGATGCACCCAAATCTGCTCGGTCCTATACAACGAAATTAATATGAGCTCAGATTTCAGATTGTCATCTTCGAGGAATACAGGAGTATTTGTTCGTTTTAAACATTTACGAACCCAAATCAACTAAAGTATTTACCCCATTTTTTGGTTCACTTTTTTGTTCCTTCATTTGTTTTGTTGGGATTTTTTTTAAACAAGGGAAACAGCTTGGAGAGGTCTTTTGGGGTGCTTTAGGGTTGAGGGTTTTTCAGAAGAATAATATCCCCCCAGGCTTTGTGTGAGAAACCAGAGCACCCTGTGAAGGCATGGGCCTGAGAAACAAAGCTGAGTAAGAATGGACTGTAAATCAGAGGAAAAGTTGACAAGCCTACTTTCATTGTCCAAGCTGAATGAAATGCAAAAGAATAAACAGAGCATAAACAGTGAAGAGTAAATCAGATGACTGGTGATTCCTCCAAATTAATCAATCGCGGCATTAATCATGAAACAATTAAGCACATTCTTGAAGGCGGAAAAAGAACAAAAAACCAGTGTTGCTTTAGGAAGAAATAGAACAGCTAAAGTGACACGGGATGGCCTGTCCAGATCGCAAGGGTCTGCAAGCAGCCTGCCAGGAGCTGTGCTAACACTCTGCTGTGACAGGCACACCAAGGCCAGAAGCTTGCTCAAGGATTTTGACCCAAGGCCCAGCATGAAACCTACTTACACTAGTGCAAACGGACAGACAGAAACACTCAGAACAAGGAAAGCCATACCTGATAGCCGGGGACTGGGAAAGAAAGCGAGAGGAAATGCTGAGGTTTTCAGTTCTTTCCAGATTCCTACATGAGCCACCTAAAATTTTTGGTTAAAGAAGAGAGAAAAAGGGAGCAGTTTAGTTACAGAACAAACATTCTGACACATGTATTTTCTTATCACAAAGACTATCAAATATTCCCCCATATCCAAGGGGATTTTTTGAGCTAAAACCGCAGAGAATGAAATAACTTCATTGCCTTTGCTTTTCCTCTTCTACTTAGATTACGCTGCCTTAAACTGCTACTCTCCCTAAGGGTACAGCTCCTCCTTTTTCACTTCCCTTTGTGTCCTATCCCGCCTGTAGGACTGTGAGACACTGGCATCAAGAAGAAAACAAACCAATCAAAGGAGAAAAAAAAAAACCAACAAAAGGAAACCAAGAAAACGGACAACTCGCACAGATATTGCTGCCTGCGCCCATTAACAATTCTAAAATGACAGGCTTTGTTCTGGAGTTGGTCAATAAAGACTAACCAGTTCCTCTGCCACTCTGATGTCTCCTTATTCTCTCCCTCCACCCAGCATTTCAGTCTTTTCTTTTGTGGCATTTGTTATGCTTTAATGTACCACTAGAGGCCACTACATGTCACCTACGGGAGGGGGGGGAGGTGGGTGGTGGTGAACACACAGTTAATACCTTTATATACAACAGGAAAAACTAGTCCTGGAACAAAAGAAGGACTCTTCAGGATTCCAGGGACAATACTTAAGCCAAACTGACATAGACCCCAAGCCCATCCACACAAACTTACACACAGACCGATGGAGTTAACACATGTTGGTCTTCTTTAGGCCTCTCTATATTGGTTGCCCATTTTTGCTCCCTCATACACACCCCCCCATGAAAGCCTAGCAGAACTTGTAGCTTGGTTTGATTTTTACAGGGCACCGATCTGGAGTGACCTCACAAAGTCCCCCCACCAAGCAGAGAGCTCTACCTTTTCCATCGGTGCTGCCAAGGGTCCCAAAATGCTGCTTGAGGAACTTTTCCTGATCAGGCATCGGGGGGATTTCTCCCTCCAGCACGCTAGTACCCACGTCCTCCTCTCCTTCCTCTCCCTCCAGGTCTGAGATGCCGTCCACACTTAAGGGCTCAGTGCTTTCAGAATCTGGGAAAAGGCAAAAACCCACAACCCTGTAATAGTATAATCACAGCAACGTTAGCCAGGGTAAAAAATAAAACTATATTCAGCAAAGATGCAAAAGGTGAACCTAGAAGGTCAAAGCAGAAGTCGGTCAGCATTAAGCGTGATTCTCTAATCAACCACATCCCACAAACAGCACAGCCTAAGGATAATCAATACTCAACCTGTCTCCTTACCTCACAAGGTAAAAGAAAGCCAAAGGTGCACAAGGGAAGTGCACTTTAACCAACTCCTGCTTCTACAGTGGCTTTACTGAAGTGCCTCTTCAAATGCACCTGAATCTTCACAGCATTACTCGCAAGACTAATAGGAGTGTGACCTCGGTTCAGCTCACGAAGAGGATCAGGTATTAGAGATCAGGATAGCAACTGGTAAATACGGCACAGAACCACCCCAGCAAGTTTCTGCAGCGTCCCACATCACACATAAATACATTTAGGAAGGCTTTGCATCTTACCTTCATTCGGATGGTCTGGGCTGGACAGACGACTGCTGCTGTAATCCACAGAGCAGGCACTGTCAGGACTGTGTTTGTCCGGGCATCCGTTACTGTGATAACCTCTACTTAGCTTCCCGTGGGGCAATGCTTTGACCTGGAACTCACTACGAGAGAGACAGGAAAGACACAGCACTAGAAGAGATAGGTGGTTTACACGTAAAGAAACACATTCTAACATTAATAAGGCCTTACCTGCGTCAGTAACACCTTTGATTACAAAAGTAAGGCTTTAAAGAGAAAAAGAAGTTGATTTCTCTCATCATTACACAGTATATTTTTTGCATTTCATTAAGCTTGGACAGTGAAGTCTCAAGGGGACTGTCTGACTTCCTGGGCATTGTCAGCTTCCCGTGATTAGCGGGCACCAGCACAGCACTGCCCTGGCTTCGTTTCCAGCACACAGAACAAGTGTAGAGGTCTACGTAATGAAAAAGGGACTAAAACCAGGCCTATACCTGCATGAGGGAAACTCCAGTTTGTCATAGATTTGAGCCCTAATATACTGGTTTTTCCATGTTTATGACCTGCTTCTTCGGGCAACTTCTGTGTTGCAAAATAGAGAAGACTTTGGGTTTGAGCAAGACTAGTCTACTGAAGAACATGGTACAAAAATACGATATTCTGGGACGGAGTTCCCGGTTTGCGTTGCGGTTTCATGAGTCTTATTTTGCCAAATGACACCAGCAACATTGTTTTGCCTGATGCTTGAGAACTTGAGTTTTGCACTTTATGGAATACTTTGGTTTCAGATATACTCCAACACAAGGTCGGATGCAGAAGTCACTCAACGGAACTGAACAGCATTGACCCCTGTCAGCTTCCAAACTCTGTATACTTTGAGATATCCAGTCTGTATCCAACATCACCAGAGGGCCTCCCTTTCTTACATGACGGGGCAACACATAGGTCTGTTCTGTCCAAATGTTATCATAATAAAATTTATAATGTAAATAAAGAGGAACTGGGAGAAACCTAGCAGCTTCAACTGCAGAATCTTGGCATGCACTCTTGCACAAAAGCCTGCCTAAAGCTATCAGCCCACTCTTTGCAACACAGCAGGAGACAGGGAAATTAAACAGCTATTAACATCAGGTTAAGAGGGAAAGGGAAGAACAAAATTCAGGGAAGGAAGAAAAAACAGAGCACAGAATGAAACAGAAAATTAAGTGGGGTAAAACTAAAACAAAAGAAACAGCAGAGGAAGAAAAAAGGCCTCCACTGTCACCAGTGTCTTTTTCAGTTCCATCTATCTCATGCAAGTCATTCTATTTCCCACAAAAGGGTCATCACATACTACATTTGTTAAATTCTTGCCCAACAACGTTTGAAATAGTCATAAATAATAGCGTGCTGTCATTTCTCCTGGACAGATGTTTCTCACATACATCACATACATCACTGTTGGGTGGTTTTCCAGCTTCCAAGTTTTCCTTTGCTTATTTCAACCCAGATAAGGGAGAAAGCAAAGAGGCTGCTCCCAAGTTGTTTATTCAACACAAAAAAACAACTTGGATGAGGCTGCTAATGTGCAGTTTCCTCAGAGGAAAGGTTATTTTAATGGTGTCTTCTGAGTTTCAGATTCCTTTAGCATCAGGCTGGCATAAAAGTCTCAGCTAAACATGCCTGGCATCACTCCGGCAGTAAGTCAACTCATCCAAGTTACCACACAAGCTGCAAGCAAACTAAAACAGAAACGTCTAAAGCCATGCCCAGCAGAGAGCTTATTTTTAACCTGCTAGAGTCTGTGGGATGGATTTCATCTTGCTCAGGGTAGATTACACACTCCTCGCTCTCAGAAGGTTCCAGTTCCTGAGAGAAAATTCCATCTTCACAGGGCACAAGCTGAATCACTTGGGGTCGCGCACAGGACCGGTTCTCCTGTGGAGGTAGCGAGTTGGCAATCTGGTTTAAAAAGAGGGAAAACTTGATGTTACCAGTGTTTTTCCTAAAGTCAGCAAGTGCTGTGCAGAGCTAGAAGGTATGTGTTACAGCACGGAAAATAAGCAGAAATCTGAGATCAGAAAACATGGCACTCCTATGTCTTCCCTGTTCCTTATTTACTAAACTTGACCAACTACTGCTGTAGTTTCCTATTTTGTTTCCTGTTTGCAATTCCCCTAAAATTCTCTGGTGAAGTACTGGGCTCCCTGTCCCTCTCTGACCACACATCAGGAGTGTAAGCCATGTGGCAGCAGGTTCTTCCACTGCCTTTTAGAAAAAAAAAAACAGTTAGAACTATCAGAAGATAGTTCAGGGGAAATCTGTGGGCCACAGCTGAAAAATACTGATTTACTGCATGCAACAAGCCAAATCCTCTCCCTCAGTCACACAGGTATAAAGAAAGGAAAAGCTCTAATGGAGACAGGCACCGGGACAGACTGCTACTGGAAAAGAGGCATCAGCTTTCTGAGGTATAAGCACGCATCGC
Organism: Eurystomus gularis; assembly: GCA_013400335.1. Taxonomy (NCBI): domain Eukaryota; kingdom Metazoa; phylum Chordata; class Aves; order Coraciiformes; family Coraciidae; genus Eurystomus; species Eurystomus gularis. Next base: position 429,593 of record VZZY01018540.1, on the reverse strand, counting down.
TTGCTGCGACCCATCAACACAAAGATTAAAGAGAACTTAATAATCTAGCACAGCATCATATGAGTCACATTTCAGTGGCTACTGCAGTTAAGAAGCAGCTCCCCAGCAGGGTGAGCTAAGAGGCAATCAGGTACACATCTGTAGTTCAGAGCTCAGTTTCGCAGCTTGTTTTTGCCATAATCAGAGAGCTGAAAGAAAGTACAAGGACTTCTCTGTCACTGGAAAGAAATCTTGACCCCATATGGGCTTTAAGATGGCAGAATCACACATTGCAGGAGTGCTAACTACAAAAGAGTTACCTAAACATGTTTCTCAGAAGCCACCTCTAAAGATATAAAGAATAGCATCAGGTAGTAATAAATGTAGGTAGTAATAACAGAGGTGGGACAGATGCACTCAGAGTAGATTCACCTCCTCAGAGTAGTACCGCCCTTACTTTGTTGATGTGCACAGGGAGATCTGCCTGCTCTTCTCTGTCGTCCCCATTGCTGTTTTGAGACAGTGAGTCTCGACTCGGAGAACGAGAAACAGAGAAAGACTCCAACTGACGCAAGTCAAGCATGGATTTCACAGTCATCTCTATGCTGCTGGTTGGCTGGGACCAGCGCCCACGTTGCCGGGGCATCTTGCTCAGTGGTGCCTCTGACCGCTGGATTGCCGCTATCTCTTTGGCCTGAAGGAAATGGAAAGAAAGACAGTCTTAGGCATGGAGTTCTCCTGATGGAAAGACAGGAGAGAAAACACAAGACCCACAGAAAAACACCATTATGTCCTTCTCCTTAAAAGCCCAAAGCTGTCTGTGGGACAACTTAAAATTCCTCCCTCAATTATAAAGCATGAAGTAAAGATGCTACTTCTGGTGCTGCTTCTTGCACAACCGAACCTTTAAAGGCCCATCTCAGATCCAAGTATATGATCAGCTTCAGCACCACATGAGATTCAGGCTGGAAATGAAGGAGCAAAAGCATAGCATCTGACGAAAAGATACTGATATCAAAGTCCCAAGTGAAACTGCCTCTTAAACTAGGCTCTGTTTCACCATCCTTAAGTCACTCTTCACAGGCAGGCTTCTCAATGGTTTCACACCGCAGTTGCATCTTTCCCACCAGTGCAAATGAAGTTTTTAATCTCCAAGGGAATTTTTTTTCCAGTTTCCCCATGACAAGAAATACAGCTTGAAGGTTTAGCAACTCACCCTCCTCATTTCCCAATGCGAAAGGCTTCTTGAGAGCGTAAGGTCTGGATCTGGAAAGGGAAAAAGATATATACCTCTTACCTTATCCTTCCCCAAAGGCAGCCTTCCTACACCTTTTGAACCAGCAGACCACTGCCAACACATGCTTTTCCAAAGACTACTAATATCAAAATCTTAATGGGGTCATGCTGTTTTATACAAGATTCTCACTGACTCAGTAGAGTCCTTTTGACCACCAACGGCCCCTGCTTCAATACACTGTAGGATCTGTGGTAAAAATACCTCAAGTTAGTAATAGTAATCTCTGCTGTACGTTTTATCAGACATCTCTAGAGTCCTCCATGAGATCTCTTTTTGGCTCAGGGCACTAATTCAAAATTTGTTTGGAACTAGCAAGGAACTTGGCAATTTAGGAGTTCAGCTGTTAATCAGAGAACTCTGAAACGTACCCCTCTTCAGATGCAGGAATGAACACCTTCACACTACCCACTGGTGGCGACCCATCTGTTTCTGTCTTGGTCTTTCTGCCCATATCTTGTTACCCCTAAGCCAGCATCTCTCATCTTCTCCCCGCTTCACGTTCATGCCATTTTTCTCCATCTCTGCCCATGTCCCTCTCCCATTTATACCTGAGTCTCCTTCAGTGTTGCAGTTGGACTGAATATGGAAAGACTGCAACCCACGTAACTCATCTTCATCATTCCCTTCGTCTTCACCATCCTTGTCACTGTCTGATGAGAGCACAGGCACAGCGGACAAAGCAGAGATGGACTCGTGCCTGAGAGGCAAGAATTGGAAGGAGTATTATGGTCTATCTCAAGAATTGCCTACCATTCCAATCCTTACAGCAGGCAGTTCTCCACCTCCTCTCTCAAAGGAGGTGGAGACCTTGCTCTAGCAAACCCCATCTCTGAGAAACAGGACCAGTTAAACCCTGCACAAAGGCATGTAGAACCTGCCACAGCTGTTGTCTCCTATGTGTGGATGGATGACAAAAAAATCAGAACAGGAGCAAATGAGTCTGAGAAAGTGGAATGAAACTTGGCCTTCCATTTCAGCCCCTGCCAACTGATAAAGCCAAGATGGTAGAGCGTAGTCTAAAGGCAAATTTTCCCACCCTTAAGCATTTCCTCTCTGGAACTGTTTTACACATCAAAAACGTCATACAGATACTCCCTGTTTGACAGCAATTTGGTGTATGGCAAATTATCACATAAGAGACAGGTTCCTATGAAGGATTGCACCACACAGAACCTGAAGGCACAGCCCACACACCGTAAGAGTACTGAGCTGCCTTTTTTAGCTTTCAGGAATGATGTAAAACTTATTTTGGGCAGATCTTTAATCAGAGTAGATCAGACAAGTGTTCCCACACAGACCTCAGAGGCACTCCCAGCATAGAATTCCCCAACACTGATGAAGGACACTACCTACATCAAACTCTAGCTTCCCTCTTTCTTCTCCTCTTCCCCTTCCTCCCTTCACCCCTTCAGTCAAAAGAACCAAATGAACTAACCCACTTTGGACAATAATTGAAGAATCTCTAAGAAAGAAGTTTGAGTAGTGCCCACTCCATGGCCTTGAGCTAAAGTGCCAAACTCCTCATTAGTGACATTTATAGGATATCAATGGCAGGTGTTGAATGCCAAACATTACTCATGAAATAAAAATAGCGTTTCCACCAAATACAGAGCAGCCTGGCAAGAACCAGCAGAGAGATAGCAGGCAGTAGTGAAACACGGTATGAAGTTGTTAGGAATTTTAATCTTTCCTCTTCCCATACAGTGGCAGAACAATAATTTCCATTTCATTCCAAGAGGCTGAGCAAAAACTACCCAGCCCTTTCAGATGAGCTTTGAGGTGTTCTGGCAAAAAGAGTGAAACTGACTCTGTGGAGTCCTCCAGTGAAACAGTTTCATGTTGGTTGTCCTCATCACCAGGTTGAGCAACCTGGTCTACTGGGAGGCGACCCGGCTATGGCAGCGGGGTTGGAACTAGACCATCTTTAAGGTCCTTTCCAACTCACACCATTCTATGATTCTATGATCTACTTCTGACATTTGAGCTTGTCAGTCTCTTCATCTTTTCTACCGTCTTCTTGTGTGCCCATCTTGTGACTCCCAGGTCCTCGTGTCTAAGCAGGGGAATCTTAATCAAGTTCAACCACCACAGTATGTTTCAGGTTATGCCCTGTTTCATCCCACGAGGTAGATTACATTTATATCTGGTAGGCAATATTAACTGTTTATCAGTAACTTCGATAGCATCCTTCTGCTTGCATTCATCATGGCTGGTTGAGGCGTTCAAGGAAAAAGGGTTGGACTGTTAGACATTTTAACATCTGACTGGTTGAATACCTCACTATGAAGAGGTGACGTGGCAAGGCTATGTGTTTGCTGATCTCCTGCATGTACTGTCACTGGTGTAATGGAGAAGGGAGGATCGCTATCAATGTGTTTCGTGTTACAAATAGAAAGATGGCTTCTGTCCATCAGACAGTGACTGGCAAAATTTGTAACGGGGGTAAAAGTATGTTCCAATATCCTCAAAGGAGCTGAGTAAGAGAATGCAAAACATATTTTGGAAGTTGGGTGGGCTTTTTTTCATACTTCATTATTTGCTCGGCACTTCCTGTGAAGTCACATATGTTTGATACAAATGTGTGGTTATTTCACATTATCCCAAGAAAAAATTATGCCTCTTCCACATCCTCCTTTTAACATCTCAAATACGCTTTTCCAACTCAGTCCTGTGACTTGAAGGGAGATAACTGAATGGGGTTTTCAAAAGGAAACTGACCCACTGACTCGAAACTGAGACTCCTGAAAATGAAACCTAGGTTCACAAGGTCTTGAGGGTTTTAACTGCTGTACTTGCCTAAATCAATCCCTCCATTCAGATTTCACTGCTTGCTTTCCCTGCCTTGCTCTATGTACTTTGCATTTTCTTCTAAGCCCCTCTGGTGCACACATCTCCCCAACACTCTCCCTTAGATGGAAGTCAGAATAATGCAGGGTGAGGTTTCAAGCACCAGAGCTGCTTCCAAATAAGCACCACACAAGCGCATTTTGAAAGCAAAGGAGGAAGACTTCAGGGTTTCGCTGAAGTCCTGCTGAGAGCAGGTTCAGCCAAACTCCAACAGAGCATCATTATACCATGAGTGCTTCAGAGTAGCTATTCCAGAATGGCATGTACAGACACATCCAATTCTCAGGATACATGTGACTCACTTAAAGCAAGGATTCTAATTGTCCTTGCTCTTGTTGTCTTCCTTTGCTGAGGAACTATCCCATTCTAGTACCACGCCTGGATCTTGTTCTGTATGGATGGGCAGAGCCTGTTGCACTGCAGCTCCTAATTTCTGAAGGGTCTGCCAATACAGGGTCAATGGAAGGGAAGGACCTTCGGTTAGAAAGTCTTCAGGACACATATATATACTTAAAAGTGCCATGTGCTCATGGAGTTGCAGTATTAAGACATCTGATATTAGATGCTCGGTGTTCTTTTGCATGTCCTGAATTCAACCCTTCTTTCTTTTCTCAAAACAAAACAGACAAGAATGGCAACTATCCATTTAAAGAGGTATGTTGTCAGCATTCTGATCTTGTGCTGCTTAAACCCTCAGCTTTAGGGGCATATTTATGAAACTGTAACATCCTACGTGGTAGGGATCACAGATTGCCATCCCCTCTTCCCTCCCCCAAATGCCTAAGGGTTTAAAAAAAAAAAGTTACCCTGCTTTTCCCCACAGCAAGATCACAGTGCTGCTGACTTCAGAGTTTCCCTGGTGTTATAATTGCAGTAGTTTGGCACAGACTCAGGCATCACTTCTGATCTGGCATCAAAAGCCAGCCCCATTCCAAGCTTTCCTGGACTGGACCAAAGCCCCACCGAGAATTTGATACGGAGTTATTCTTTCCAAATATATCTGATGCATACGGTACTTCTTCAGCATACATATATAACTTTTAGACAATTTAATTTGGATAACATTGCTATCTCCTGCTATTTATACCAGGGCTTCAAAAAAAGTCACAGGAAAGTTCCTTTTAAAGCTAAAATAAAAAAATATAAACCCTCAGCTAAAACATGACTATAAGCCCTGCAAAAATTCCACAGTAAAATAAATTTAAAACTTCCCTTCCATAAATTTGAGACAAGCTTTTCTAAACAATAAATGCATACTTGGATCAAAACCAAAACCCTATTAAAAGGCCTTTACATGTTTTTTTTTTCTCTGAAAACATAAATGCCTAAAAACCAAAATGTACAAGCAATATCAGCCAAGTACCAGTTTTATTACCCTAAACAATCAAAGCTCCCCATGTTCAGCAGACGAGAGAAAAGCACGTCTGCAATTATCACAACCAGAGACAGAACTGAAAGGCTCTTAGGGGCACCGTGGAGAACTATGGGTCATGCAGGTCAGATGATTTCTGAAATAATTCAATGTCCCATAAAGGTGAACCATAGAAATCCTTCAGAGGAGAAATTTTAGTCTCTCTAGAAGTTCTTGGAGGTACTGAAAAGGCTGGGACTCTTCTGTTTTTAGAGGTTGGATGGAGAGAGGTTTATAAAACCAAGGGGACTACAGATAGCTGAATGACAGTTCACCAGAGCTCACAGTATTCAGAAGCAGGGAACTTTCACAAAACTAGAAGGAGTGTGGTTTAATAGAGAGAAAAAAAAGTCCTTTTTTCCACAGAGAGCAGTGAACTCAGAGAACTTGTCACCAAAGGAGGTTGCAGAGGCAAACAAGACCACAAAGTTCAAAAAGCACTTATACAAATTCAGGGGACACTGGGTCCATGACCAAATACTACAGGGAACAGGTGGAGATGTACCTCCCAACACCCCTGACATAACATTGAACACGAAGCAAATGGACCACAAAGGTTCACACAGCAAGGCTCGCACAGTGTCTTACTAAATAGCACCTTCTGTTGCCACTGTCACAGGCAGAACACTGGCCTTCACGGAGCACTCGTTTGACCCAGAAAGACATCTTCTGTGGGTTTATGTGACAGATGTTACTGGGCCAATGCCTGCCCTGCCGGTCACAGCTGGATAGAGACAGCACCATCCAGAACTGGAAACCTCCAGCTCCCCACCACCTCCTGAGCTCAGTTTTGTTTCTCCAGTCTTATTTTGACTATTCATCCCATCACACACTCATACTATGGAACCAGCAGAATGCATTACTTCCCCCATGAAACTCGAGCAATACTGTTCTAGAGAAAATCTAGCAGAACAACTGACATATCAGCAGGCAGGGAGCCTTCTTGTACTACTGCGAGTCCTTCTGAGACAACAGGTTTACACCACAAGGTTCGATCCAACTCTTCAAAGCAACCTACACACAGACAGACTTTGGAAACACAACCAGAACAGGTACAGGGCATCTAGAAAACCAGTCTTACTCAAGTTCATTAGTTTTTCTTCTCCCACCTCAGTAATGCCGGTCCAATAGGCTCTTCCTCCATATTCAGTCCCAATCCAAAATGCTCTGGAGCTATGTCTTTGCTGATCTCCAGTGACCACAGCAGTTGATCAAAACTGAAAACAAGCTTTCAAAGCTGACCAAACAAGTAGATTCCAGGCTTGCAAAGAGGTTACCAAACAAGTTTAATAGTTCTGAGCTTGGCGTGGCACTAACACCGCCCTTCAGCAAGCGTCTGTGACGGAAACAAATATCACCTAATGCGGAAGAGGACTGGGATTATCTGTCACAGGCTGAGCTTTGGTAGGGAAAGGCTGCAGCCGCTGGAATAATGGAGAGTCTGCTATAAAAAGCACATTGCTTGACAGGTCCAGAATTTTGGCTAGAAAAAAGGCTTCCTGAGTTCCCCCAGCATCATTACTGAAAGCACTTATTAGACAAGACTCATTTCAAGAATGAGCAGATCAAAGTTTCCTAAATGAAACTATGCAAACAGACTTGTTTCAACATTACTTGCTCCCAAAGGGAGGGGGGAAGGTCCTTGTGATACTCAACACGACAACCAGTGTGGTGAGTCCTCCAGTGCTTCGGCACTTTTATATCCAGTACTCAATTTGTAGTCATTTGGAGGAGGAAAATTGTGGGGCAAAACATCAAAACTCTGTGTTTATCCTTCTTCCCCTCTTTGATCCCATATTAGCTCAGTCAGGACTCTCTCCTGCATTGCTAACAGTCAAATTAGCCTCAGCTACTTGCTAACTACAGAGAAACCAAATACATTACACTAATAATCCATAATCCCCTTGTCACTTTTGTTCTGTTTAAAAACAGGGTCTGTCTTTAAGCCCCACTTTTTAAACAAAGGTCACCCGATAAATTTAGATCTATTCAGTTTGCAGGCTGTGGAAGTCTGCTGTTTCCAGCTCTGTTGTTTACTGAGCAAAAAATAATAATACGCTTTAGCTGCCCAGAACTATTCCCATGGAAATTATTTTTATATTTATTATTTATATTAGAATTATTTTTAGGTGACCTTTTTCAAAGCCTCTGGAAAATAGTTAGCAAAGAAACAGTACAACTGTACGGACTCTTTCAGAATTATGATCAACACGGCAAACTCACACAGCTCCCAGGGTATACTTCAGTACTGACACTGCAAAAAATCAGCCTTTAAATTGCATTCAGCCCAGATCCAGAGAACTTTATTCATGAAGGAGCAAGGCTTCCCTGGTGGGATGCTGTATTCCAGCCTCAGTATCGCTAGGTAAGCTGCTTATTAAAAGTTTCTGACCACATCATTAAACTAAATTAAGACACAGGGAGCACTGCATGCACATTGCAATCAGTGAAGCAACCCTAAGTCTGTCTGGAAGATCACAGTCAGCCATCTATATCCAAAGGAGAGGGGTACAAAAACCATAGCAAATCCAGCAGAAGAATAGGAGAAATTTTGGAAGACACTGTCAGGGAAGAAAGTAGAAACCTCACAGTTGAATTCCAGTGCCACACTTCCCACAACAAACCCTACAAAGTCAGCCACCTTCTCAGCCTACTCTGCTCACCTCATGAGTCCAGCTGTCTTGTGCGGAGGAGACTTTTCAGCCTGCTTCCCTCTCTGCTTCATGTCAGACAGTCGCTGCCGCATGCTGATGGTCATCTCTGAGCTCAGACGCCAGATGAAGATACAGCTGAAAGAGGGAAAGGCGAGGATAAGGTCAAGTCTCTGTTCAGTTTATTGATATTATTAACACCCACCGCAGAGGCCAACAAGAGCCCTTCTGTCTGTGGTGGGCAGAGACACACGCAGAAACAGCTTCCCAGAAACTCAATCCCCTCACAAGCCTCATGACAAAAGGGTAAAACCTGCCTGGCAAAGACTCCCTGTGGGTGAGAGCAACTGCGGAGATTATTTGCACAGACTCAGCTCTGATCCTACACCTTTATTTGACTATCTGACCAGCTGCTGAAGGAAATGCCATAACAAGTCCCTCCATGGTCAGCTGGATAAGTGGAGCCTACAAATGTCCTTTACATCCTCTAACAGTGGCAAAGATGCAGCTTCTGATTGCAGCTACCCCCATGGGCAAGGCCTTCCTAATGCCACCATCCCATGGAGTCTCTGTGGTGGTTAAGCTTATTTGGTGGTACTGTTTGCAGTCAGGGTGCTCCTAATATTTTACATGGACTTCCTCTAGGAAACTTCTAAGGAATTTGATTGAATTTGGCCAATGGATTCAAAGGCATTTAATTGAGAGAGGGAAACACACAGTGTCGTCTCATTTTCTTTAGAAATCTGGCTTAAAAATAAAATAAAAAACCCAACCCTCATCAGGTTAGAGACTACTGAATCTCCAGCTACTAGAAAGTCAAATGCCCAGCATTTTCTTTAAAATTTAACATCAGCGCTAACTAATTCTTTTCATCTCACCCATCTTTCCTGTCTAGCTGGGTACATTTACACTGATTGAGATTGCTATCACTTACAAAATCCTGCACACTACTTCAGAATCCAAAGAGGACGTAATCCAGTTCTTCAAGACCCATCAGTGCCACTGTACTCATGGGTACTCCATCAAGGAGTTTTCAATGAGGAGCTTTCCCCTCTTCCTTGCTAGTCTGTAAAAATTCATTTGCTCTGCCATTCTGAACAATGACGATGAACTTTGGTCTCCCAGAGCTGAGGCAAATGCTGAAAGCACCAGGATCTTCAACGCCTGTATTTCTCCATTTCCTTCCTCTCATGAGAAGACATTTAAAAAGGCTTTTATTTCCACACTGCACAAAAAAACCAAAACCAAAAAAACCCAGAAACCCTACTTTGCAATCTGTGAAGATTTTAACGAAAAACTAACAATTCCTTTCTTGCCCGCAGTGCCACTCCCTTTGTGACAAAGCTCAGGAGCATCACTCCCAGCTACTGAAGTCACACACAGAGGCTTCCCATCGACAGTGAACATGCCATCATCCTCCTGCCCCAGCTTTTCAGCCAGGAGAAAGTGGTGAGGCCCTGCATCTGGGAACTATGGCAACTCAGGGCACCCAGCTGCTTCCCCTCAAGCAGCAGCTCTCTGATACGGAGCAGCAACCAGCATCTGCTGCTGAGAAAATACTAAAAAGCAGGAGACAAAATTCAGAAAGCAAATCTGAGTTGTTCATTTATCCCACCCCCACAGCTATCAAACAATACGGACTTGAAAATACATTATCATTCAACACGAAGGTCCACCAACCCCTTTTTGCTGCTTTTTTTCATCCTTGCAGTACATTTCTCACATGGGTTCCCAGTCCTTGTGTCCTTCCTCATCCCTGTTCTTCTTTCTTTGCACATGCTGCTGTGCGTCAACAGACCGTTTCCCCTGTTCTTTGAAAATCAGGCTTTTCTCATCTCCTTACAGCAAAGTTCTTCATGAATCCTTTCCTCACTTCTCAACCAACTCCTCCACACCCTTAGTGAAGAAAATGACCCTTTTGCTCATGGAAATGGTCAACAAGGCAACGTTGCACTAAATCACAAGGGTCACTGGGGACCCCAAACCTTCCATGTTTCCGGAATTTATCAGAAATCCACAACAAAAATACTCTCTCTTCTGCAACTTTTCCCCTAATCCATTTACACACATGAAAGGTAAAGAAAGAGGAAAACAAAATTATTTACTTTTTACTGAAAGACAGAAATAACCAACTGATGAGATTTAAGATGATATATTGTATGTTCTGTAACAACTTGCCCCTTAAAATTATTTTTCCCGTTCAATTGTGTTTTATTAATAGAAAAGAGAAAGAAGGAGAGAGAATCTGGGTTGCTCTGGCCTGGAAATAGCACTCCAGGAGCCATCTTTCTCAAAGGAGAAGTTTTATTTGGTTCAGCTGATTGAAGCATTCACTGATCCCAGGAGTCGTGGGTCCACTCACCTCTACAATCCTCATATTAAGCATATATTCTCTTTTCCCCCTTGGGTTCAGCTTGGTGATTACTCACCTTTCGTTGAGCTGATTTAGTGAGCTAAATCAGCAGAAAACTGAGCTGGGGGTGCTGATGTAGTGACCTAAATCAGCTTCATGAGGGGTCAGCCGCAGCCCAGCGGACTTAGGGGAGCGGGGGAGAGACCACATGGACAAGATGGCAAAGACTTGAGGACCGGCTTGGCCCTCTGGCTGTTAGACAGGCTCGTTCACCCAGTGAAACCTCACCAACAGGAGGTTTCACAAGCTGCTTCACCTTACAGGCCTGAGGGCTGGTAAGGAAACAGGCCACATCCCCATCTCCTTTCCAGCAGGGAACAGTACTTATACTCAGAAAACCACAAGGGAAGCACTTCACATGGGTGTCTCATTCTGTGGAAGGAGAATACAAGCCCTGTGAGCTCTGCCAACAGCATGCTTAGGAACCAGAAATGCCTGAGATTTATTTGGAATTCATAAACCATCCCTCATTAAAAAAATTTAAATTCTACCTTCCTTCAGGACACACGTTAAATGCGGTGTGAGGTGGCATGAGATGATATCACAAATGAGCAAACTCCTCTTACCTGTCACCAGAAACAGAGATCAGATGTTTGCAGTCATTACTGAATTTCATCCCAGTGACAATCTCTGTGTGAAATAAAGCGCAAGAAAAAAAAAAAAGAATCTTCCCTGAATTATTCCAATGGGCAGATGAGATCATTAGCCAAATAGCCTACCTGTACTCAAGTCACCCAAATTCTGATTAGTACCAGCACACTTCACAGATCAACGTGCCCCAATTACCATAACCATTTAACAAAGAAACCAGGCTTGATATGGAAAGGGTATCCCACGGCAAAATAAGCATGGAGACTAAAGTCTCTTTTGCCTATAACAGAATAGTCTCTACATAGTAGGAGCTAAGGGTTTATCATAATGAAACTTAATATACGCTATAAAAACACAGACTATCTTATAGGCTATGAGAGAAACCGTGTAAACAAATACATGGCCTGACAGGCATGTGTGTGTGTGCTTACGTTTTGCATTGCAAAATGCAGCCTGAGAAAAGTTGAAATTGCAATGATAATAAGCTATTGCAACTTCATCCACCTATAATCTACTCCAAAATCTCCCCCGGATAAACTCCGGTGGGGAGGAACCTTCAGAAAGCTTTGACTCGTATCAGACCCTACTACACAGTCAGCAGTAGAAAAAACGACATTTCCTTACGTGCCTCACCTGAATGTCCATACATGGTTGCAACACACTCGCCAGAATAGAAATCAAAGATGGAGAGGTTCTTGTCAGAACAACTAGTTGCAATATAAAGACCAGAGGGATCCGTTTGCACCTGGTTCAGGAGATAAGAGAAGTGCAAAGATCTGGTGAGAAACTGCCTTCAAACTGCACGAAAATGGTCCAAGACAGTCACAGTAGTTAACAGAATAAAATGCAAGTTGTTCCCACAGGACTCCTGTTAAGTACCAGGGTATCCAGCATCCCAGGACACATCTCCAGCCTGATTAAACTGTTAAAAGTATCTCCAATCTAATCAGAGACTGAAGGCACATGCCTTAAAAGCCTTTGTGGCTGTGAAGGCACCACCACCAATGGACAGACTCATACCACTCTCTCCTACCTCCTTTTAACCAGTGAGGTATTGCCACCTTCTATCTTAAGATCAAAACAAACAAACAAAAAACTCCACACACACCAAAATCACCTTAAAATCAGCGCTGACAGAGTTAAGTGAAATATTAAAAGGCTCCAATCTTAAGGAGAGAAGCCAAAGAACAACTCAACATTGCCAAGAAATTGTCTTTGTTAATGATGCTGTCAAATCTCCAGCGTTTGCAACTCCCATTTTTGGGTTGTTTGCTTTTTGGTTTCTTCCACACATGCTTTAAAAACCCCTCCGAAGGCCTCACTAGGTCTAATGCAGCACTACATAGCAAATGCCTGTCACCAAATGCCCTGCTTTGTCCTTTGTAGAACTTTAAGGAGCTGAGAGTGAAAATGTCTGTTTTTCAAGAGAGACATAGTATTTAAATAACCACAACTTTTTTTGGTTATGTATATTTTGTTGCTGTATCATTTGCTTCCAATGTCACTGTCAGGGTTACACTTGCTAAACTGCAATGTATATTATGATCTCAGAACGACATGCCAAGAAAGTTTAAATTCCAGAGACATAATTCCATAATCCCTTGGTCACGTAATTGTCCCAAAAATGAACAAAGCAACTTTAAAAATAATTGAGATTCCCCACTTGAGCCACACATGAAAAAAACAAAAAACATTAAGGATATTAAAAATGAAAAATCCACCTCCCAGAGACATTTCATGGTTTGTGGTCTGAGAAAGACACAATCAAGCACCTGAGCTTACCAGCTATGAAGTGTAACATCAATTTTTTTATTTTCATTACTTTTGCTCATAAAAAACTTTGTAGGAATTGTAATAGGCAAAGAGAAAGAGAACTTATCTTTCTCTGTAAAACTGAAGAGGTGACACTGAACAAAGCAATTTGCGTTCGTCTCCCTTTTTACTCAGTTATTTACACCCATGGATCATAGACTAGACCATTTCAGCTGGAAGGGACTTGCAATGATCATCGAGCCCAACTGCCTGACCAATTCAGGGCTGACCAAGTCAAAGCATGTTATTAAGGGCATGCTCCAAATGCCTCGTGAACACTGACAAGCTTGGGGCATTGAGCGCCTCTCTAGGAAGCCTGTTCCAGTGTTTGATCACCCTCTTGGTAAAGAAATGCTTCCTAATGTCCAGTCTGAACTTCCTCAGGTGCAGCTTTGAACCTTTCCAATGCATCCCATTTGCTTTTACAGCATGGGGCTGTGCCTCGCTTCAGAACCAGGACAGAGAGAGAAGTTGCATATCCAGTTCAGCATTCACTGGTTCTTTTCCTGGTTTAGCCTGATGGAACTCAAGTACGTTACCAGCCCTTAAGGATGGAGGTAGGAAGAAGCAGCAGAAGTATAAGGGACAAAGTCTGGAGCAAGCAAAAAAAAATAAAGTTGCAGAGTTCAAATTTGTATTTCACTTTCTTAGCCCTGAGCTACATTCAGAAGAGATAGAAAAAAGGAAAATGGGAGAACGAGAGAACAAGAGAACGACAGAAAGAAAGAAAACAGCTTACTTTGATAAGGGTGCCATCTTCACCTTGGGATCCTTTGTAAAGCTTCTTCTGCTTCCCGCTGCTTATGTTGAAAACCCTGAGGGGGATGACATAAGACAACATTGCTTATTTTGTCCAGGTCTGGCTCTGTGGCTCTTGTCACCAGGGTCCTTTTCTCTTTCTGTTCTCGTTCCACATTAGGTACAGGGAACTGGGCCAAGACACAGGAAAATAAAGTTGGATCTCTATGAACTATCACCACCAATCATTTAAATGGCTCAAGAAACCACCTCAAAAGTAGAGGCCCAAGGGTTGGTGTGTGCAGAAAGGCTCTCGCTTATACTTCCTCCTGTGCAGACCAAGGTCACTGATAGATCTTGTATCATGTTGGGGATGCAGAAAGTAAAAGGTCACACTTGTGGGGAGGAGCGGCCAGGAGAGGTGACCCTAAACTGACCAAGGAGGGATTCCAGCCCATGTACAGCATATTCAGTATAAAGCTGCAGGATCACAAGGGTCAAGCCTCTTCTTCAATGGCTGGTGTTTGAGGAGGACTCTGTCTGTTCTGCCTTCAATCCTGATCCATGTGTTCTTGAATCCAGTGCCAGAATCCAGCTCCTGAATCTGGTTCCCATCTGCTGCTCTGTCTAGTCCGGGACTTCCCCAGTGCCTGCTCCACAGCTTCAGTGATGATGGTGACATAACTGCCATCAGGGGGGTTGGGTTCCATATTGGTTTTGTATGTATTTGCATATATTTCATTTAATAGTTATTATTTTCATTAAAGCAGTTTTAGTTTTCTTTTCCAATTGCTAAGGCTCTCTCCCTTATTCCCTTTCTGTTTCCCTTTGGGAAGTGAGAGGTGTTAATAGAGAGTGTTTGACATTATCTAGTGGCTGGCCCAATCCTAAACCTTGACAGTCAAAGAACCTAGAGGAACAATGATGGAGATGGGGACACTTTGGCCAACTCATTTATTACTGCAAAAATATTTCCAAGACAAGAAGTAAACTAACCTGATGTTCCGATCCTGGCATCCAATAGCTGCGTATTTCCAGCTGGGGTCCACATCCATGTCATACAAAGTGGTCTTCCTAACAATGTGATGTGTTCGGGTAAACTGAACCCCTTCTCCTGTCTAAGCATGGGGGCAAAGACTGTGTCAAAATCAAGTAGTTAACTCATCATTAACAAGTTCTAAATATGATGAGTCTTCTCACACAGCCAGCACAAACCAGCCCTTCCCACTAACCAGGTCTGCTGGGAGCAGCTGGGACTGGAGGCAGAGTGAAGTCCTCCCTCCAGCCTGTACTCTTTCACTGCTCCTCACAATAACCCTGGCAGGGAAAGAAAAGCAGATCTCCCAACGGTTCTCTGCTTTGCATCTTGCTGAGAGGCCTGGCTGGGAGCAGCTGCGTGCTTCACAGAACTAGCTCTCTGAATGTAATCTCTTGCATTGAGTCAGTAGGAGACACTGAGGCTGAAATAGCAACAAGCTCATACAGAAACTCTGATATCACTCTTTAAAGTCGTTCCTTTGTGGAGAGATTATAAAAAAAAGTGCACAAAAAGCTGTAACAAGGTTACCTTCTGCGCAGTGCGGAAATAGATGCTCTTGTCTGCTCCACAGCTTATCATTCGCACTTTCCCATCGTTGGCTGGAGCAAAAAGGAGCCGAAGAAAAGATAAACACAGATGTAAGGTGGAGGAAATGTTGCCTTTTCTACCACTGCTCATTTATTCCAGTCCTGATTAGCTAAGACTGACTCCCACCTAAGCGGCAGGATGCTGCAGCAAAACAGAAGTCCCTTCTCAAGGACACCATTTGTTAATGCTCAGAGTGCATGAGGCCGTAACACCGAGACTTTACACAACAGGTTAGGATCTAATTCTGCCTTCTCCCTCAACATTATGCTCATGGGCTTATTCTCTGTGTGCCACAGCACACAAGTTCACACTCAGTATGAGCTTGAAAATGAGCAACGGGAACTTTTCAGTCCTCAAAGTCACTCGCATGCTTCTTACTGCAGGGCCAGGCTTCCCTTCTTCCCTCAGCGCTCTTCTGTAACCAGCCCACTCCTTCAGCAAAGCAACACCCCATCAAATCCCGTGTAATAAAAATGGGTCCAATATCACACAAGTCCACTTAAACTGCACTTCGAGTGTGTCCCTGAAGTGTGTGATGACACCACTGTCCAGAGGGTGTGCACAGAACGCGCCCACAGACTTGTCTCTGGGGTGTGTCCGTGTGGGTACAATGGGGACAGAGAGAGGAGCCAGAGCAAGCGTGTTTGTGTTAGAGCAGAGACCCCAGAGCAGATACAGCTCAACTGTAGCAATCAGATCTAGAGGGTATGGCCCAGAGTAGGTCTTCGCTGCTAGGCTTTGAGTGTAGCTCCCTCATGTCCTAGGAGTTTAGCTGGTTGCATTCAAAGCCAGCTCAGACCTGTCAAAGAAACTTTTGCTGGCTTTGGAGGTCCTTGAGAAAAAACTTGTAAAAGCAGCTTTGGGAAGCCTCTACTACGAAGCTTCAGCAACGTCCCTTCACTTGGAAGCTGAGGTTCTCATCCTTGAACCCCAATTGAGCTATGCTGCAGCAGCATTGAAGCCACACCTCCACCTGGCCATGCACCCTACTCATCCAAATCCTGACCCCGACCCATGGGCTCAGCTTCCTGATTTGAACTCGAACCTGCCTTGCTGCTACTGGCTTGCTTGGCGGGCACTGAACTGTGGCTGACTCTGCTCGCTGTCTTCAGACTGAATCTTGACCTTGAATCGCTGACCTGTCAGATCACTGTGGATTCGCCTGGTGATCTGGGCTACTGGTTGGACCTAGTTACTGTCACTGGACTTGATCTGTTCCACCTTGCTCACATACTGTAGGACCTTCTCATTGTCAGTGAGGCCACTTCGTTTGCCTGCCTTCCTGTCACTCTTGGCTCTGGCCTCCCCTGACAGAGAGGCCAACCCTTGTTGTTCCCCAACCATGGTACAGAACACAGCACTGATGTCTGACCATCAGTGCTGAGTGCTGGGGATGAAATGAGCCCATTACCACGGATGCAGAGTCTTACAGTGGTTTGCAGTGACAAATTTATTTGTGACTAGTTCATCTCAAAACGTTTTTTGTGGGTTTGGGGATTTTTTTGGAGGACTGTTGTTCCACAGCTCTCACTAAGAACAGCATGTAGCCATCTGGTATAAGTTAGAGAGAATAAATCATTACAGAAAACAGCTTTCCAAAGAGATGCTGAGGACTTCAATCAGGAGAGGTTTCTGGAGTGGAGAGGAAGGAGAGGAATAAAAACACAAACAGGAGAAGGCGGCAAGTATTTTCAAATATCACATTCTGTTAGGACTGCAGCTCCAGACAAAAAAAAAGCAGCTGCAGCTTCACCCTGGCCTAACCCAGTGTTTAAGCAGTTTAAGCAGTTAAAATCACTTTACAACCGCAATAGGAAGATAGCAATGTGCAAATCCAGCTTTGGAGGGAGGCCAAGATTCCCTACCTGCAAATTTCACAGCAGTGATAGAAGAAGAATGTTCATCCAGGGTCTGCTGCAGGCTGTAGTCCTTTCCAGCATCCAAGACGTGAATCAATCTATCCCGACTGGCTGAGGCTAAGAGCTTTAAGCCTGTCAAAAAGTTTTAAAGGGTGCAAGACCATTACTAAAAAGTCATTTTCTTTTTCAGTCACTGTTTTAAAACAGCTTCTCAAGTCATCTTAGGGACAAAACATCATACTGCAGCTAACTGCATGCGTGGACACAAAGGAATGCCTATGGATTTCACACAGACAGAATATGTTTCAATATCAACCTACAATATTCCAAGGAAAAGTATGAGAAAGAAGTCTTTTTACAAGTCTGGCTCCACTGGCCCAGTGCTACAAGCTTGCTCAGAAATCCAGGAGTAGCTCACCACTGAAAGTTCTGAGATACCATGCCTTGACACTCTGACTCGCTCAACACTACGTTCATATGCAAAAGGGAAGAAGCTTAATTGCACTTACCTGTGTCAGGTTTGGAGTACTCCAGACACAGGATCTCAGAGTCATGGGCTTCCACCTTCAGCATTTCCTTCAGAGACTGCAACTCATATATCCTAAAAAACAACACGGCTGATTTCAGTATGTTCAATAAAATTAGTACGACCGGGTTTTGATCCTCATGCCTTCCCAGGCCACAAGTTGCACAAGAAGCTCCATGGCATTACCTGAGAGTGCCTATCCTGTCCCCCGAGGCCAGGTGCTCCCCACTGGGACTCACACAGACGGTGCGTATCCCCACCTTCGTATCCATCACTTGTGCATCAGCTTTCTCTGCGCTTCCTGCTGCGTTGTAATCGGTGTCCAGAAGTACCTGAGTGTTGTCATCTACATAGATGATTTTCATCAAGTCCTGAGGATACAATACACCCAGACGTATTAAGTAGTTACAAAATATTAAAGTGAAGCATCTGCCTTAGAAACTGGGCTCGGGGCCAACATATACACTTCATTGGCAGTAATGCTGTAATTGGTGGGATCTTTTAGCTAGGAGGATGCACTCAGCCCCTTCGTATCACAGGATGAAGGTTTCATAGCTGTGTCTCACCATCACCCTTCGCAAAAGATTCCCTTTCAAGCTAGAAACTAACAGCATCTCCCACACAATGGGCAAGCCCCAGGATTACTGATTACAATGTAGTAGGTGACACAGAAGGAATCTCAAAGACTTCCAGGGATCGGCCTAGGCCTTTTTGAGAGCTGACAGAAAAAGCAGGAGCTTTTACCACCAATGAGCAGATTGCTGAGGACAGGCAGGTTAGGGCTGGTGTACCCATGGGTCTTCCAACACAGAGAATGGCAGCAAAGGTCCATAAGCAATCACCATTCTGTGTCAGAATCCTCCCTTTTATACAGATGAAGCAATGGCGAGCTGTTTCTTATTCATTCTCCCAAACCTCTGCCTCATTTAAGGCACCTTTTCCCAACAAATCTCAAAGTGGTTACACATTGCAGAGATAGAGAAAAGGACGAACAGCTCTCCTGAAGTATGAGACATTTTGGAAGAGACTAAGGTTGGCAAATCCTTGGGTGGTTTATGGAAAAAGCAATAGTCCCCAGGACCATTTCGGACAAACTGTCCTTCCACCTGATACTTCCCTCATGTTTCTTCAGGTTCATACATTTCATCAGACTCAAGCTCTGTTTACAGAGAAGCTTGTGTTGACTTAGAGAAGTTTGGGCCTTAACTTGGGAATGCCTGGGCATGAGGAAGAGCAACCCAAAGGGCAAGAAGGTGACCAAAACCTAGGATCTTACATTGCTGAGGATGTTGCGGTGCAGGGCTGTGCCGTGAATGTTGGAGCTCTCGGTGTTCCACAGACGAATGGTGTTGTCAGAGGAGCAGGTGATGAAAGAACCAGGGGGAAGGCATGACTGATTGTTGTCCTTCACCTCCGGGTACATCTAAGGGCAGGTAAAATCAATTCCTGAATGAGATTGCCTGGCACCTCACAGCTGTCATCCTAGACACTGGTAGCAAGTTTCAAAACAAAATGAGATAAAAGGGCTGTCCTTTCTGTTTTATAAAGGCAAGAGCCAGCCAGTTCTCCCAGTGAAAACCCTATTTGCAGACCCGAGCTTCACATTCATTTCAAATGCTCGCAGAACTTCCCTGAATGTAGAACACCTCCTGAAGAAGAGTGTGACAAGCCAGCATCCTTTGTTTCTGATAGTTCAAAGAGAGCTCCTCAAAGACCACGCAACAATGACCGTGCACCAACAACCTGCACTGTTGTCTGCAACTTCCAAATACTACTGTTGATTTATAATTGAGAAGGAAAGGGTGAGATGTATAAATAATAACAAAAAGAGTCCTCAATCTCTTCTCACTTTCTTTCCACTTCCCCCTTTCCTGACCACTGCTGGACTTATTTCAACATATTAACAATTACACGGCTTCCTATACCTCTTTTCCTTCCCTCTGAGGGAAAGCCAACTAGACAGACAGGAAGCTGACAGACATTTAAGAGGCTAATTCCAGATGTCCTGGAATAGGTTAAGAAGGATCAGAGTTAAGATCTTAGCACTTGTTTCATTCCTTTGACTTTGGAGCCCTTGCTCATTGCAGACCTCAAACAATTTTTTTTTTAATGTTAGCAGTAAATTCTTGTGCATTTTAGGAAAGGAGTCCCTGCTTTCAGCTTTGTCCAGGTCTGCTCATTCTCTCATCTTTCAATGGAGAGGGTTTTTTTTCCAGTAACACACTGCACCTAATGCATTTGATAATTTATTGCCGTGCAGCCAAATAACTGTTCCCAGCTCCAACTCAAGCCCCATAGCAACCACATTAACCACAGGAGGAAACTTGAGTCAATTCTTTCTCTCTGCAGTAAGTGTCTGCATTCAAATTTGGCAGCTCTTCAGATGACTTCCTCAGCTGCAACTCACAGTTCAACACGCGTGTCTGCAGACGACATACCTCAATGTTCCACACGCAGGAAGAGTGGTACAGAGCAGAGTACACCTTGCCCACTTTCTTCGGGTCTTTGACATCCCACACATACAGGCTGTGGTCATTGTACACACAGGAAAGCCACTGGTTGGTGGGGTCAAAGGTCAAGGCAATCGTGTCCGGATACTTCACATCAGCCATACCAGAGAAAAGACGGCTGCACAAAGAGAGAACAACAGCCTGGTTAACTTGCGCTCTCTTGGGAGTCCAAGCAAGGAGGTGAAGCACGAGAGCTCAGATTCTCCACAGGCTGCTGGCAATGTGAACAATACACTGGCTGGGAAGACCTGTCTCTTGAACAACCAGAGTCCCAACAGAAGCCTGACAGTCCCATGGCAAAAGTCATTCTCCTTGCCCTCCGACTCAGAGTCCCATCACAGACAAGCAATTGACTTTCCCTGAAAAAGGGCCAAACAACATTTGATCATGCTGGAGATCATCATAATTTACCCCTGCATAGCCAGGGGGTAAAATTCAAGTCAAATAATCTCAAAACAAAGGGGAGGATCAGCTTTTGGTGGGTACTGTATTTTGATTACTGACTGCAGGAGCTGCTTTTGTGTGGGACCAAGCAGAAGAGTAAGTACTGCCCTCAAAAGACTGGTGCACATCAGCACAAGGGACAAAGGAATGATTCATGTCAGCCGCTGCTTGTCTGACATGCTTCACTTCAACCCCCACCCCACACACAGGCCAGAGCTTGGTGCTACTTCCAGCAGCTCATGAGATGGGCAACTGCAGATGGGTACAGTCCTTTCTACCTGGCAAACTCTCTGATGGAAACGTAAAGCCAGAGGAATTCTGCAGAACAAGAAAACACCTCTTTCCCCAGCTTAGACCAAGATCATGCCACGTGAAGCCTATATCTCCTCTACAGGGTCCTCTGTTAAGTTCTGCTGCCCCACACGTAAAGAAGGAGCTGGTCTCCTTCCCTGCAGTGAACACAGCCCTCCCACAACACTGCTAATGATACTGAGCAAGGTAATTACAGTCCGAGTGCCAGGGTGTTGAGAGCAGGTCATCTAACAGGACTGACTGA
Source organism: Eurystomus gularis (assembly GCA_013400335.1). NCBI lineage: Eukaryota > Metazoa > Chordata > Aves > Coraciiformes > Coraciidae > Eurystomus > Eurystomus gularis. The sequence continues at coordinate 408,332 of VZZY01018540.1, read as the reverse complement.
GATACAGGGATGCAGGCCAAAGCGCAGGGAGCACACCAGACAACTCTGCTTCTGCAGGTGCAAAGCTTTGAGGGCCAGAAGAAAGCAGCCTAGATCATATTAAAAAAATCAAGTAATTGATAGAGTTGTGGGCAGCTCACTGCGGGCAACCGGCGTCCCACAGAGAGGCTCTGGCATGCATGGGAATATAAGGAGTCCTGTGTTTTTGAGCTTCTTTGGAAGTAATAATAATAAAAAAATTAAAATTGTTAAGATTGTAATCAGCACGACAAATGCATTTTAAGAATCACATTCGTATTTCTGCTTGATTGATGCATGAAAGCAGCAGAGAGTATTTTTAAAGGGCTCATGTATGCAATTGCTTGACTTTAGCATTACCAGAAAATGGTGACATTTTAAATTGACAGAGTTCCTTTTCCAGCTTCCTTGCTGAAATATCATTATCTTTTACTGATCTTCTGGAGGAGGACTATACAGCACACTGTTTGAACCCTTATCTCAAGTTCCCAAGAAAGGTTTAAAGAAAACCTGTTGAGATACAAGAGAAAACAAAGAAAAAAAGCCCCCTCAAAAGAGTATGTGTCTGCAGACATGAGAACTCCAGATATCCTGTGGAATGATGGCTGGTGGATTCATACACCTTTGGATTTCTTTCCCCACTAGCGACAGAGGTGAAAAGGACAACAGAAGAAGATTGAGAAAGCCTCCAACCAGGGCTGGCAAACAGCAACACATTAAGGGCTTTCTCTAGCATAAGCCTCAGCGAGCTGACAGACAGAACTGTGCGGAAATCACATTACCCACCTCAGAAGGTGAGAAAGAGTCAAGGCAGAAGATACTGGAGCGAGGCAGGAAAACAAGACAACAGAGTGCACAAGATTGAGGGAGAAGAAAGACTACAGACAACAGTAGGTTCGAGTATATAAAAAATTGCACGGCAGCCTTTGAAAAAATGCCCCATGAGATCCCGGGCATCTCTTAGCAACATCATTATATTGCTACGAAGAAAAGTCTTCAGCCCTCACCAGTGGTGAGCAAAGGATGTGCCATGGTACAGGAACAACTGAAGCATGCCACAGCATCCCGTGCCCTCTGCCTGCTTGCTTATAGCAACCAATGTCCAAAGGCCACCAGACGTGAGCAATCCCAGGGAGATGAGGAGCAAGATACGCTGTTTAGTCCAGCAACCAGCTTTGGGCTGTAGCCCAGTCATGCAAGGCAAGGCTGGGACAACTCAGGGAGATCTGTGACAGGCTGCCAATTTTAATCCATAAAAAGAGCACACGGCAGATGGCAAAGGTCTGGGGAACAGTTCTAACCCCCACAGGCCTCTCTTGCTCCTTTCCACCCTTCTCCACAGTACCTGGCTTCAGTCACACTCGCGATGTCTGTTCCCAGGAAGTGTGGCTTCGGCAAGGTGGTGACAAAGTGAAGGTTCAAAGGGTTAAAAATCCGCACGGTGCCATCAGCGCAGCCACAGAAGATGTAGTCGTGATTCACAGAGATGCAGTTTGCCACCGTGGTCTGAGGAGGACACAAGAAGGTAAATAAGCAATGCGCTCTCACTTCAAAGGTCATCAGACACACAACAGGGAGAACAGCAGATTGACAGACAAAGGAGTCATGGTTAGAAGAGCTGAAGTGAAGTGAGTCGAGCCCTGGAAGTAAGGAAAAGCCTAAAAATCAATTTTTTCCTTTCTGAGGAGCTTCCCAGCCAAGGTCCATTACAGATTCCAATGAGTTTAGGAAAAGGCCCAGTTCTTCTGCCTCCTGCTGTGGTGGGAAGCCAGCAGAGCTACACATTTGCTCCAGCTGAGTCTTACTCTGAACATGACTTTTTGTTCCTCTGGGACATTCACCACCACCAGCAGGCAAGGAGCACCTCACCCTCTACTAGCAACACCAATACATTACCTGTCACAAGGGGATGAGAAAAGGAAAGAAAAAACAAAATGGATTTTTCTCCCCCTCCCATTGGGATCTGTACAAATGGCAGAAAAATGGTACAAAATGGAGTGTGGTGATAAGGGGATGAGTTCAATGCAAAACTTTGCCAACTTACTGTGAAGCTGTCTGTATTCTGAACGAGAGTGAAAGGCAGATTTTAGAGAGGAAAGGAAAGAAAAGAAAAGGCATTTCACTCGAGTGAAAGCGTGGAAAGGTTTTCCCCTTGATTTGAATATATTGGATCCTTTCAGGTGGGCAGCTTACAATCAATTGGTGGGAAAATAAGCAAGATCAAATCCTTAATTATGGGCCAACCTGGTGGTTTAGAGTAGCCAAACCAACTAACGCCTTGGGAACCTGCATTTGAGATGCACAAGCCAAGTAAGACACTGCAGAGTGGAGAGAAATCCGAATCCTTCGAAAACTCTTACTCGTCCAGGCCAAGCCAGGAGGGACAACACAGGGGTGGCCAAAGTTACATAAGGACACTACTTTGCCAGAAGAGCAGTAGCTGTAATGCCGAGGCTTGAGAATGAAAGAGCCTCAATGATTAATAAAATCCCTTTGCCAAGAAGCAACGCTATTTCTGCCTGGCCTTCCAGAGTAAATCACAAAGTGGCAGAGGCCCAACAACTTCCACTGCTTGTGGTCCAGCATCTCATGCTCCGAGTGACTTTATTATTTGTTGTTCCTGCTTTGCTTCAGCAAGCACAAATATTGCAGGACAGGAGGATGTAAAACTCACCCTCAGCTCCACCCACTTGTCTAGCAGCCTTTTTTCATTGAATTCACAGAGTAGACCTGAGGATGTGATACAGAAGGTGCTGTCAGCTTTTTTGCCCCTTCCACAAGCCACGTCCGCAAAGAAGTTGTTCCTCAGCTCTCCAAGCAATCCTGAGCGACCTAGCAAGGGGACTGTGGCGTTGACCTACCAATAAAAAACAGTTGTTAGAAACAGAGCGAGGCACTCCAGGCCTCTGCGATTGCCTCTTATGTGTTTCTGTATTAAACTTTCCTTATCTCAACTCAAAAAGGCATTTTAAAACCTTTTTTTCCCCTCTGTCCGTGGCAGTGGGGCAGCAGCCACGTGGCTCGGCTGCCTGCAGCCGCCGCAGCTTTACTAAACCACCACCCATGTTTTACTTGCTGCAGATCCATCGGTTGCATTGGGACCATCAGCATTAACACGTCAGTGGAACAAACACTATTAGTGCTACCAGAACTTTGTATCCAAACATATGACCCAGAGACAGCAGATCAATCATGGGAAGAACAACCCTTCCACGGCCAATCTGTGATTTATGCCAAATGTCACAGCAGGGTCCAAGAATGAAGTAGGAACATCTGTTTGTGAGCACGCAGAAAAATTATCATACGTAGATTTTGTCCCCCAGAGAAGAACAGAACAGCTGAAAGTTTAAATGCTTTAGCTGACACTTCAAAATAGCACTCACAACCTTTTGATGTTGGCTCATACCAACATCCAACAGCTCTCTCCACATCTGTGGTCCAAGGAGTTAAATGACTGTAGCTCTCTTCTATTTTCTTTTGTCCTTCAGTGTATGTGACTATTAAAGAACAAGCATGCTGGTATACAGCTCCAGGAGCCGCGCCCCTACCCCAGTGTGAGAGAAGACAAGCTTTTGGTGCCTTTTGGTGCTACCAGACCATGGGGGAGACTGAGACTTGAGAACCGAGGGTAGAGGGCTATCCTTGAATCCCAGCAAACTCGAAGTTCCCACTTCCCACAGCCCATTAGGGCAAAATCCACCCTGCCATAAGATGGAAGTGCCTGTTCAGAGCTTGGCTTGATGCACCTTCTCTCACCTTGGAAGTTTTGCTGTCATCCAGGTACCAGAACTTAATGTGTCGATTTCCAGCAGTGACGAAGTAACTGCAGTCCTCTGAGAATGACACAGCTGTCACTTTACTTGAGACTTTGTTGGCTGCCACCACAATGTTTTTCTGGAAACATAATTGTTTAGATAGCTTTTCAATTACAGGCACAGATCCAGCACAAGCACTGCAAAAGGGAAAAGACGTGGCCCAAACTGTTCTTCATTCACCCCAAGTACACTCCGAGGAGCATGGATTTGGGAGATAGTACAGTTCACATCTGTGTTCAATTCCACTTCCACATTGCCTGGGATCAAGAACAAATCAGCAGGTACTAGTGCCTGCAGGAACTCCTCTCTGAGCCATGACAAACATGTTGGTTTCACAATCACCAGGAGCTCAGAGCAAACCCATTTCCCTTTCTAAACAGCAAAAGCATTGGAGGTCAGTACAAGGAAGAGTTCCACCAGCCTCCAGGAAGCAAGGAGGGCAAGGCACTCAAGGTGGGAAACAGTACCGGTTCCTCCATAAGTTATGTTAACTGGGCCTGGAGAACAAGTCTTACGAGGAGCGGCTGAGGGAACCGAGGCTCTTTAGTCTGAAGAAAAGGAGGCTGAGGGGAGACCTTCTCACTCTCTACAACTACCTGAAAGGAGGTTGTAGAGAGGTGGGTGCTGGTCTCTTCTCACAAGTAACAAGTGATAGGACAAGAGGAAATGGCCTCAAGTTGCTCCAGGAGAGGTTTAGGTTGGACATGAGGAAAAATGTTTTCACAGAAAGGGTTGTCAGGCACTGGAACAGGCTGCCCAGAGAGTGGTTGAATCCCCATCCCTGGATGCATTTAAAAACCACGTAGATGTGGTGCTGAGGGACATGATTTAGCAGAGTATTTGGTAGAGTAGGGTTATGGTTGGACTTGATGATCTTAAAAGTCTTTTCCAACCTAAATTTTTCTATGATTCTATAACTCTCTTCCCTTTCAAGATATAATGCTTTACCGAAAGACCCAAGACACAAAAAGACCATGCCTGTACTGGAAGGGACAAAGCAAAATCTGCTACACCTCAAAACAGTGAGGAAGAACACAGCAGGGACAGAAAACAGGATTGGACACTGCCTAAGCAGACTGGCCAGATAGTAGGAGCTCCCTGTCCACAATACCAGCACATGGTTTTCCTCCTCCTGCCTTTCCCCAGGGACTAGTAGAAGTGAGAATAAAAAAGTTTTCCCTGCCTGTGGTGGGTTTTCAGCCATGCAGCACACGGTCGACAACAGTGCACCACTTATTATTCTCATTCTGTTTCCTTTACCCTTCATTTTAGGGATTCGGTTGCTCCCAGTCTTCCCAGCGTGATGCCCTCAGCACACAAACTATGTCACTCGAAGAGCTCTATGAGACTGTGAGCTGACAGAACTGAAGAAATCAGCAGTAGAGGAGTCTGGGCTGCTGTACCATCACCATGGAGGACTCCCCAACCCAGACTGGGGGAAAAGCAAGGGGGAAAGACATTAACATAACTTCTTTCAAGACTGTGCACAGAGAAGGCTTAGGACCCTTCCAGAGCTCAACATCTGAGTTGCTGCTGTGGTCCTTTAGACAAGCAAGGAGACCCTATAGACAACAGGGCTTTTCTTTTCCATCACAGTCAAATGACTGAGTGTCCCAGCCAGGAAAAACAGGGAAATTCAAGCAGCAGCACAGTCAGTAGAAGGAGGTTTGTGGTTAAAATTGCAGGAAAGTGCTTCAGGAGATCTGTTTTCACATGTTGGTCTCTTAGTCTTCTTTGACTTTGGTCAGGTAAAGTCTGTCTAGTTTTGGTACCCAGCCTGCAAAGTAAAGGCTAGCTGGACCTCCCGACAGTCACGGTCTGGAGTGTAGGCTTAAAGTGTGTGTTCTTCAGTGCAGAAGAGTGAGACAGTCCTTACCTCACAAGCTCTCATGCACATAATCATAAATAGGACCAGAGTGAATAGAAAAACCTGCATCGGCAAAGGAAAACAAAGCTACTTGTGCTGTCCCACACACGCCATGCATTATGACCATCTCCAAGTCACTACTTTCATTTGTATAACTAGAAATAACCAAAGGCTGAACGCTGTTTTCAACATGGACACACAAGCCTATGTTTTATCACTACACACTTCAGCTACACAAAAAACCAGCAAGGTCAAACTTCAGGTCATGCAGGAGAGAACCAACAGTGAGATCTTAAATTACAGCACAGGAAATGTGATGAGGAACATAACATACTAAATGAGCACAGACTTACAAGCTGCAAGAGAAGAGAAGGCTCCAGGGAGACCTTAGAATGGCCTTCCAGTACTTAAAGGGGGCCTACAGAAAAGATGGTGAGGAACTCTTTATCAGAGAATGTAGTGATAGGATGAGGGATAACAGTTTCAAACTGAAAGAGGGTAGATTTAGATTAGATATTGGGAAGAAATTCTTTACTGTGAGGGTAGTGACACACTGGAACAGCCTTCCCAGTGCTGAAGTTGTGAATGCTTCATAACTGGACGTGTTCAAAGCCAGGCTGGATGGGGCTTTGAGCAACCTGGTCTAGTGGGAGGTGTCCCTGCCATGGCAGTGGGGTTAGAACTACACGATCTTTAAGATCCCTTCCAACCCAAACCGTTCCATGATTCTATGATCATGTGAGATTTAACAGATGCATTGAAGTGTTTTTTTTAAATTACATCTCTTTTAGAGAGGGTTACAGCACCTGAAGAGCTAGCAGGAGCTGAATAAATGTTTAGCATTTATTAATACAGAAGATTCCAAGCCTACTGATAAATGTTTCTGTTCTTGTACACAAACAGCACACACTGAAATGTTTTCTAGAGGATAAAACACAGCTTTGTTTCCACAGAGTGCTGCCCCAACCCAGTGGCAGAGTGACCTCCATCAGCTTTCACCCACTGTGATTTCTCTATCACCAAGGATGAGACCAGAATATTGCAAACCCTTACACAACAAAAACAAACCAAGACAAAAGCATCCACTACACCACAAAAAAAAAAATCCCTGACTGATGAGAGTTGCTTTCCTCAACCTCATAAATTAGTTTTTAATAAGCCTCTAAAAAAGTACAAGGCTTTGACAAGGTTTCAAAGTCCAGGCTTTTCTGGCTAGACAGCAAGATGTCACATGTCTCCAAGTATAGAGAATATCCCTTCACTGATGTGACTTAGACCTTCCCTAAGGGACCACAGGTCTCTCTCATGTCCAAACTTGTCTGTCTCTATGAATGTCAAAAAACAAACAATGACAGAATTCTTTATAAAAGCAGAAAGCAAGATGGAACTGAAATAGTTTACAGTCAGATTGTCCACTCTTTTTAATTTAGCAGCACCCTATGGTCCACCCAACCTCCCAGAGAACTTACCTTCCATGACCACACGTTGACGATCATGTCATGCTGGTACCCCACGGAAACAATGTACTTGGAGCTGGGGGAGAAGGCCACACAGGCCACACCATACTTGTGCTCCTGGAGCTCAGCCACCTGGGTTCGCTCAGCCACATCCCATACCCGAACTGCTGGCATGTGTCCGCTCTGGGGAGGACAAGAACAGACACAGAACAGGAAACATAACCCCTGAGGTCAGTTCTGACAGACTTGAGCATGTAAAATGATGTAGGGCTTGGAAAAATACATCTAGATGGTGCATTCACAATAGGGTTAGAGGTTCCTTGGATTCTTTAAAGCCCAGGTTGAGACTGACACAGAATCACAGAATGCCAGGGATTGGAAGGGACCTTGAAAGATCATCTAGTCCAATCCCCCTGCCAGAGCAGGATCTCCTAGATCAGGTCACACAGGCAGGTTCTAAATGCCTCCAGAGAAGGAGACTCCACAACCTCTCTGGGCAGCTTGTTCCAGTGCTCTGTAAACCTCATCGTGAAGAAGTTTTTTCTTATATTTATGCGGAACCTCCTATGTTCCAGCTGGCACCCGCTGCCCCTAGTCCTATCATTGGATGTCACTGAGAAGAGCCTGGCTCCATCCTCCTGACACTCACCCTTTACATATTTATAAACATTAATGAGGTCACCCCTCAGTCTCCTCTTCCCCAAGCTAAAGAGACCCAGCTCTCTCAGCCTTTCCTCATAAGGGAGATGTTCCACTCCCTTAATCATCTTTGTGGCTCTGTGCTGGACTCCCTCAAGCAGTTCCCTGTCCTTCTTGAACTGAGGGGCCCAGAACTGGACACAATATTCCAGATGAATCCATGCATTTCAACAGGTGTCTGAAAGAATTAAAATTCCTTGCTTTAATCCTTTTCTTACACTCCTCACAAACCAGCCAGAGACTAGAACAATATTTTGATGCACGTTCCCAATCTTTGCAAAACTCACAGCGAGCTCACGAAAAAAGATTATAGTAGATCATATCCTGGACTCAGTGAATCAAAAGGCCCTCACATCCTCTGCTCCTAACATGTGGACATCTGAGATCTCCAGCCAGGTCATGCCATACAAAACCATGACATGACTGTTGTGATAACAATTATTTGAGGAAGGTCTCTGGGAGACAAAGAGTATCATTTCTGTCACAAAGGTAACAACACATGGATATATACTGCCTGAAAGAGTATGGGCAGAGTAGTGTCATAGAAAAAGACTTTGAGGGAACAGAGCCTCTGGTTTGATGCTCCAGAGAAACAGAGGGTCACAGACTTCAGCAATGTCAACTCAGCACCTTTTGCCAGACAATTCTATTCTTCTGTTTAATCATTTGTTATTAAACCAAAATAAAATAAGGCGCACGGAATAAGCCGAAATGCTGACCAAAAAAAGTGCTTGATGGGCAAATCCTGCTCAAGAGCCTTCTAGTGATTTCTCACTGAAGTCTGTCAAAGCAGCAGCTCGCAAGATAACATATCCATGGCAACCTGGCAAAACGGTACCTTTCCTATTCAGTTTTAAGTAAATCCTTTGGCTGTGTGGGAGAGGCAAGTCTGAGCACGAGGAGAAGTCAAAGCTTTAAAAACTGAGAATTCCTCATGTTTTCATTGTCTTGTTCAAAAGCTTTGCCAAGCAACTGCTTGCGGCCTAGAAAAATGCCATGGTCAGACTTTACTGCAGTTGGTGCAGTTCTCCCTCCTGCAAGGCAGAGCTCGGGTCTCAAGATGGCTGGTAATGAGCTGAATCTGCTGCTCTTCAAAGCAATTGCTGTACTTAGATACATTTATATGTGCATACACATACATACATATATGTCCCACCATCTTAGCATACACTCCCAGACCTTAAAAAATTCAATTTGTATTTCATCATTTAATATATGCTCACCAAAGTGAGCTCTGTGTGACCTCCATGAATGAAGACTCCATGTCTCCATGGGGGAAAAGAAAAGTAAAAATTAAAAAAAGGAAACCAAAAATTCCATTTTCTTCTGGACTTGAAATATATAAAAGATATTTAATATATGTGGTGGCCAAAGACTAAACTCCATGCTCTCCTTCCTGAAAAGCCAGCCATGCAGAAAACGAAGGTGTTACCAGGCAGAATTAGCAGGAGGCTGCTAAAAGTGAGCTTGACAAAGGGAACTCCAAAAGCATTTCCCTCTGGGACAGAGGCTGAGCTAGGACCAGGCTGCTGAGACCGGCAGGGGCCACTGCTACACTGGGTAATAACTCAAACGTCAGGCAAGTGGGAGGATACCAAAATGAGAAATAGTTTTACAACAGGGCAAGAGGAGACATGTTTTGCAACAAGGCAAAAAAAAAAAGCTTCCTAGTGTAACTGAAAGGAATAAAAAAAAAAAACCACGGAACTTGCCATTTATGCCAGTGAAGTTTGAAATGGAAAAGTTTGAGTTGTTAGTAAGAAAAATACCCATTTCGTTTTTCACCCCTTTTCCTACCCCATGTGAAAAGAATAGAGCACCAGAGATTTTAAAAATAAATAAATAAAAAGGCACCAGATGGTCAGAACACCAGAGAGAGAAAAAAAAAGGTTGTATTATATATATTATATAATTTTAATATCAAGGGGTTTTATTACATTAAGACTTCTAGAGTGTAAGGAAGCATTAAAACAAATAACAGCTATAAAACCTCAGGCTTCCACTAAAATTGAATAACAACAACAAACTCTAATGCTCTGATGGAAAAATCTGTGCTTACTTCTTCTGTGTCAAGGTAGCCTCTGTCATAGAACACTTTTGTTTCTATCCTTGGCCTGAGCCACGCAGGATTCATGTCCATGACATACTTCTCCTCCCTGCAGCTGAGGCTCAGGAGGGGACCTATTCCACAAGTCTTACACAGAGACTAGTGGTGAATTACCATTAATCACAGACAAGAGCAAACTGAGCCTAACCATACAGGGGACAGTCAGCATTTCTGTGGATTTCAACAATCCAGCAAATCCAGCCTCATGACACAGCCTGCGTCTTGAACTTCTAAGGCAGAACAGACACCCGGGGCACTCATCCTTATACTCCCTCTTGGGCACGTTCAGCAAGAGGAAGCAATTGTCGCCCCCAGCCAAGCATACAATGCCAAACCACAGGAACCAGCATCTTCTACCACTGTTCCTCAAGCTCCATTCCACATGCACTTTTCACTTTTTGCACGACACTGCTACTGGCTTCAGTTACTTAAGTAACTTAAAGTAAGTTCCTTAAGGACCATCCAAGTACTCTCCTTTGACGCTAGATGCTAGAGTAGAGCCATGGCTGTGTGTCCTTCCACTTATTTTCACCCTACCTTCAGCCTACAGATGCCACCCCAGAAAATCCATCCCCTAAGCTGATGATAGACAACACACTGAAAAACTGCTATCAGGAGCACCCAGAGTCACCCATAACCCAGCAGGTCCTCCCAGAGATGCAACATGGAACAAGATTTGCCTGTGCCAAGGCAGCTCACTGGCTTGTTTCTCCTTACACCTTCTGCCCTTCTTCAAAATGCAATGAACAAGGTGTGCCCTCTCCTCTCACACTTACCTCTCCTGTAACCAAGTATTTTCCATCTGGAGAGAAAGCAAGTGCTGTAATTGTTTTCCTAAAACAGAAAACGACACTGAGAAACATTTCCAATATGTGATTTCATTTCAATACCTCATGACCGGGGAGTAGGTTGGGATGAACTGGAAGGAGGCTAAAATCACATGTAACACAGCCTGACACAACGGTTCTGCTTTACCGGAGGTCTAACGCTTGCTGTGGGGATTCCCTGCTGCCCAAGTCTCAAGCAGCACCCGAGAAGCTCCAAAAGTCAAGGTTCACCCTTGTGCCTTTACTCCAGATGCAGGACCACGTCCCAGTCCTGGTTTCAATAACAAGGTCAAAGTTTTAGGTGGAGGAAAAAAAAGGTCAGATACCATGGAGTTCTAGTAAGATCCCCTTCATGTCATGCCTATTAGCAGATCCTCAAGAGATCACAATATTTATGAGGTGGTACTTTGTCAGCAATGGCATCTCGCATTAGAAGGATCTGGATTCAAACCATCAGGCAGCCTCTCCCCAAGGCAGCTCTCACTGAGGGGATTTAGGCTGGAGCAAGAGCAGCTCCCGCACTTCACTCAAGCCATAAAAATCTTGAATCCACCTCCCACAGAAAACAAGCCCCGCATAACGCTTCACTCACCTGGAACTGTTTAGGATATGGTGTTGCTTATTTTTTCTAGGGTTGAACAGCACAACAACACACCTAGATGGAGGAAACAGAAGAACACAGAGTTGACATGACCACGTGTATAAAGAAACCCAAAGAGCTATCCTTGCTGGCAGAACAGCAGCAAAAGAAACCCCCAAAAAGCTGTTTCATCTCCTAATCTCACAGACTGAGCTGGGGTTAACCAGAAAACACACAGAAAAAGAGCAGCCCAGAGGGGAATCACAACTCTCCCTGATGTTGAGGAGTACCATGTGCTAGTACCATAAATAATTACCTTTCCAGCATCTGGGAGCCCCAAGTCTCCAACTGCTCAAGCTGGACAGAAAGGTTAACTACGAAGTTTGTGCAATGGCCCTAATGGATTATGTCCCTTGCCATAAAAGGGACCTTATGTACTGGGCACCAAACCAGCATGTCTAGAACAGAGTAAGGGGGTAAAGAAGGAAAGAGGGGATCTTTCAGAAAAGCTCTTGGTGGGTAGAAGAAGGGAAGGTAGAGGAGCCAAATTTCTGTGCCTGGCCATAACACTAGTCAGGACAGAAACTGCGGAGTATAGCACAAGAAGCGGCTGGCCAGTTGAGGAGTGAGACATATGATGCCAAAAACTATTGACCCAAGGGATGTATCTGAATAAACAACATGCTCAGGGGCCTAGCAAAAATCTCTCAGCAAGATGAACTGCAAAAGCGAGCAGTAGTAAACTCCTGGTAAACAGTATAACCACCTCAACTGGGAGCAAAACAGTCACTGAGTGGGAGGGAAGGGAGGGAGAAGAGGCCTCGCTTCCCCACTACTCTTGCCCATAGCACATTGCATTGGTGCCTCAGCCCAACACAACCAGCCTGGGGCAGCCCTGGGTACTGGAACCTTCCCCACTCTCCACAAACACTCTACACTCATTAACTAAGGTTGTTTAGCCTGGAGAAAGGGAGGCTCAGGGGAGACCTTCTCACTCTCTACAACTACCTGAAAGGAGGTTGCAAGGAGGTGGAGCTTGGTCTGCTCTCTGAAGTAACAAGTGATAGGGCAAAAAGAAACAGCCTCAAGTTACTCCATGGGAGGTTTAGACTGGCTATTAGGGAAAATTTCTTCACTGAAAGGGTTGTCAGGCACTGGAACAGGCTGCCCAGGGAAGTGGTGGAGTCCCCATCCCTAGAGGTATTTAAAAGCCATGTAGATGTGGTGCTGAGGGACACAGTTTAGTGGTGACCTGGCAGTGCTGGCTTAACGGTTGGACTTGATGATCTTGAAGGTCTCTTCCAACCAAAATGATTCCATGGACAATTTTTAAATCCTCACATAACAGCATTTGTCTCGTAGCAGAGAGCAGTAGTATCAGTAACAGAAAACACACGGCCCTTACTGACCCCTCCCACATGCACAACTGGTAAGTGAATAAAACGAGGAAGAACAGCAATTTCTCTGATGATCTTGTGCCCTATCTCTCACTTTACCTCTAAAATAGAAATTGTGGGTTTTGCCTGTCCCTCTGCTTGTACATGCTGCCAGAGCTTGGAGAGTCCCAGCTCCTCCTCCTCTGCAGTGCCAGGAGAGCACTGCAGAATGCCCCTGATCCACTGCCAGCAACCTTCACCGTGCTGGGGACTTCACTCATGTCACCATCACGCTGGGGCTTGCCCACAGTGCACACCAGGCTATAGACATCAGTCATGAGGAGAAACGCACAGGACAGAAGTAGAGGAGCTGGTCTGAAGCAGCCAAGCAGAAAGGAAAAAGCTGAGGCACCACAGAAACCTACTGCAGCACCTCACCTACAGACCTCACCAACATTTCAAGACCTGCTAATGCACAGGACTAAGCACACCTTGGCACTGTGCTGCCCAGGACAAGAGCCATGTCCTCCCAGGCCCCTCTCCTTGTCTCCAGCAGCAGGCAGAGCTAGCAGTGCTGCAGGACAGCTCAGGGTTGGCAGGGACCTGCAATGTCTCTGGCATCTCCTTGCCTAGCCCAAATAACTGACCTTCGCCTTTGGTCTTCCAGAAACAACGTACATTTTGAAATGGAAAAGAGATCAGAAAGGAGGACCAACGCACTGAGACCTTGAGGTCAGAGTCCTTGGCTGAAGCTGTCACACTCCACTAACATTGCTAGTTCAAAGTGGACACCATCAGATGGTACCAAAGCTTTAACCTCCAAAGCACCAACCATTCACAAGATACTGCCCCCCTGCACTTTAGACCTTTAGATGACTCCACTCCACCCATACTATTCCACCTACTCTTCTCCACTCCTGGCCTACCCTGAAGGCCAATGCAATAAAGGCACCAAACTCTCTTGGTAGTTTAGACAGACAGCCATGGTTGGAGAGGTCATCTCATGGAAGAGCAGGGAAAGTGTAAATAAGCACTTTGTTCAGACTGGGATTGATCCTGCTGCGCTTCTTACCCTGGAGAACCAATCTGGGGAGTTTCAAGTCAAAGCTATGCTATATATTTCTGAGGGATTAGTGTAAAGAAGCAGGTGGTCTGTGACCCATTAACAAGTCAGGGGAGGTTAAGCCTTGCAAATCATGAGATATGAAATAGGAAGTTAGCAGATGTGAAAATCTATCTAATCCCAAGCCTCCAGCTAACCAGAAAAGCAAAGCAAAACCCCATTATGCAAAGCTGGATAGGGTTAAAGGACCAGAATCCTGCTGAGTTATGACAGGGGTGAACTGTGCTCAAAATAAGCTTCAAAAAAAAACCCAGAAAGAATAAAGGAAAGACAGAAAATCGTGGCAAAGACTTTCCTGTGCAGCTCTTAAAGTTTCTGCTTTATTGTGAGGACTCTGCAGAAAAAGAGTACTTCAGAGAAGTGAACACAGCGTAAAAACACACAAAAGATGCAAAATACAAACCATGGTCTTCAAACCAGGCAAGCAAACAAACCACTTCCTAGAATAGTATCGTGAACCACAAAGGTCCAGGGCTTTGCCATTATTAACTTGCCTGACAGAGCCTTTGGCCACTTACAACGATGAATTTTAGCTCTGTTGCTCTTCGGAGCGGGCAGTCTGCTGGCAAGCTTCCTCCTCCCTTCCCAGCCCTTGGCCAGGTTCCCAGGGAAGGTAAGATCCACTCAGCTCAAACACCAAGGCACATCACTGAACCTCTCCAAGAGCCACACAGCTTCTAGTGCCAGAGCAGCCATGACCAACATGGATATTTTAACTTCGTCTTAAAATAAGCCTGTGCTCAATTCACTGAGTTTGACCCATCATTAATAAACTCTGTCTGGAGGGGGGCAAAAATAAATCACAGTATCTCCTTACAGCAAGCATTGATTTATGCCATGGAAAGGTTATTATAATTCATAGATTCAGTGACACAAGATTGTATGTTGTTGTGCTTGGTTGTAAGCTAATATCTAACATAACTTGCTAATTACTTATGACCTTCTATGCCAATAAAGCCATTTGGCCAGGATAAACTAGTCTTCTAAAGTGACTTTCTTAAATTAGCTGCTACCCAACAAAACTACCCCACTGCTACGCTGTCCCATGTTGATTTTCCACTACTGGTCTCCTGTGTGCCATACACAGAGGCAATGAAGACTCCAGCCAACTCCAAGGACACCTCATTCAGCAGGATGGCCACAAACAGCCAATCTTAAAACAGGACACAGATACTGCTCTAGGAGTCAGGAGCACCCAACTTTGAAAACTAGCTCCCCCTCAAAATGCTTTGGAAGGTTTCTAGTCCGCTCTATCCTAGACAGCGCATCTCTTCAACAGGCAGAAACAAATCATTTCTAGCACTTCAATCTCCTCCGAGTGCTCAGGGCGGCCTCAAGTGCCTGCTCAGACACTCACAGCTCAGTTCAGTGGGGCCCCAGAGCAGCTCTTCCACCCCACACAGCCAGCAAGCTGTTCTCCAGCAGAACCTGCAGCAGTTCCCCAAGCAAGGTAGTTCATGAGTACTCTGGGTGTGCTCCATTTTAGCAAAGGAAATTGGTCCAGCAAAATCAAGGGAATGGAGACGCTGAATGTCAGAACCCTGACCCACCTACAGCACACTGCCTCCAAGTCCAGCAAGGCTACCAAGCCTTGAGAAGACTCAAATTATCTACTCCTTTCCACTTATTCTGGCTTTAATCTTATACAGTTAAAATAATAAAAATAATTACCATTAAAAATTAATTGCACACAAGAGCATACACCCATCCATCCATCCATGCTCCACTTTTGTTTGCTCCTTTAGAAGACTGTATTTTACAGCTAGAGGGATGGAAAGGACACAAGGGAAGACAGTACTGATTTTTTTGTTCCTTGCTTCCAACTGTGGATGTAGACCAAGCAAAGTACTTCAAACCTGCACTTCTATAATGGTCACATCACGTCTTCCACCTGCACCACCCCTTTCCCAAATTGAAGCTTTCAAAACAAATTTAAGTTCTCAAAACACCTTTGTCTGAGGATGCCTTTTTAAATGCTAGTGCCAACGTGCAAACTATGACTAGCTCCAAAAGCACCTCACATGGGACCTACAGAGAGAAACACTGCCCCTGGCACATGCTAGCTGCTTAGAAGGTCAACACTGTTAGCACCCTTGTGTCAGCACAAACCCTACCTCCTCTGCAGCTGTGGGCAGGGCTTGATGACCACGGCATCTTTTTAATCCACAAGCATATTCTGATTTCCAAGACATTTATAGAAACTATTCTCTGCTGAATGGATTACTGCTGTAGAAACCATCTATCAGCCAGCTGAGATCAAGTGTCCCGGTTGTCTGCACGCTGCTGGCAATGGCATACATATTTAAAGGTATTATTTCTAGGTCTATGATGCCACTCCACAACCTTTAAGTACACCTTCCTGATGCAAGCAGGTTTTAAAAACAACTTGTCTCCCAGTTCTCCTTCTTGTGGGACATTCAGGTAGCCTCGAACACAAGGGAAGGACAGTCTTGAAGCGTTGTCAAAGGTTTTTTGCAGACAACCCGAGTTCTCTTCACCAGGGAGCCCATTTGGGTCGGCCAACAAGAAAATGGTGAAAGGCTCCATGCAGAGCTTTCCAAACCTCCATGAAGGCACGGCCCTACCTTCTATGTGCACAATGGTGCACCATATATACAGATAAAAAGCTGGTGTTGTTGCACAAGGGAGGAGTAGAAGGGCGGAGAAGGGAGCATCACAGCAGTTTTCATTGGCTCCAGCAAGAGGAAAGAAACTAAAATATAAAAAAGAAGCCATTTCCCTAAGCTAAATATAGGAGTAGGAATGGAGAGGAATTGGACGTCAGTATCACATTTACATGAAGTATCTGACTCACTAAGTCAGCAGTGGATCACTCCATGCAGCTCCCCGCAACTTTACTTCTGCCTCTTCTCCTACTGACTTCACTCCTGCTCTTCTCAAAACCCCAGTTCCTGGGCATTTTGCTCTTCTTATCATCCTCACGTTTCCCTGCACACCCCTCCAGTCTCAGCTGCCTTCCCCCAGCACCTCCTTCCTCACTCTTCTTCAGCAAGCTAATAAGAACCAGGTTTCTGCAGAAGTCAGTCTTCCTCCTTCCTCCTCGGCAGGCCACGCTCCCCTCCAGGGGGCTTGTGAAAATTAAAAGCCCAAGACAACATTCCTTCCCAAGTTATCCACCAACCCAGCATTGCCCTGTCTTGTGGGACACGTGACTGGAGTCAGACTTCATGGGTCAAGTCCTCCTCAGGTCAAGTCCTCCTCCCCTAAATGCATGCAGCCTACGCTATAAAGAGGATGCTGTATGGAGGAAAGAAAACTCCGTTAAGACATAAAAACAAATGTTGGCTGTCTTTTTTTTCCTCACAATATATTCCTTTCATGCTGCGGCAAGAATAAATGAAAAGAGCAAGCAGTCCCATCCCTTCAAAATCAGTCCATTTCTCAATTTTTAGCTCATACTCTACCCTCTTCCCCCCACCCAAAGCTATTACAATGAGAGCACAAGAGCTTCCTACGCACTGAATGTATGAAAAAAGAGAATAGACATTGATAAGAACAAAATCTTTTTTACACTGCGCTGGTTGCCAAGGGGAGCTTGATCGGAGTTAAGCAGCGTCTACAAAAGCTGGTGTTAATTTTCTCTGTGGCAACTCTTCCTGCCAAAAAGCTTCTTTAATTCACAGCCAGGACCGGGAGTGGGTTAACAGCGATGAGAGGGGATGTTCATGCTGACTATGTAACTGAATAGGTATTTTCATGCAAGCTTTATTAATTAAATGCATGCTGAGAAGAAAGATGTATTTGTTGAGAGGTTGAGATTCGGGTGTCGCTGCCTGAGCAGAAAAGCCTTTGGCCCATGCACCACACCACGACCAGACTGGAAGGGTGGGAGTCTAAGAGATGCAGCTAAATTCATGCTTCAGAACCAGCACAGGCTGACGAAAAGCTGTGAATGCTGAACAAGAAACCCACTATGAAAAAGAAAGCGATCGATACTTTTAGGGTGTCGCTAGGCTAATAGAGAAGGAATTTCTGATTGCCAACCAGGGACGCATTTGTTCTGTTTAAAGGGCTGCGTGGCACCCCAAACCTGCAGGAGTGGGAGCTCAGATGCACCACAGAACAAGCTCTGCTCCAAAAAGCACAAGAAGAATGACCACACTGGGCAAAACTAAAGTCCAATATCCTGCTTCCACAATCTCAGGCCTAGGGAAGAAGAGGACAGATTTTAGACATGCTCGTCTAGGCTATTCTCCCAGCCTCCAGAGATCTGACATTGAGAGATGTCTTAAGCCAGTGGGCACCCACACACATGAAGAGGGAGAGCAGAACTAAGTAAATTGAGTCTATAAAAATGCAGAGCAGAACTGACAAGCAGGATTTGTAGGGATAATCCCCAAAGAGACAATGGCACCCTCTGTTCCCCCCATTGAATTAACATCGCCCACTGCACTGACTGATAGGGCAGACGTGTCCCGTATGAAGGAATGTGAGGTGAAGGAGCCAAATAGCCTCTGTCTCTGCCCAGTGTCACTTGCTTTGCATAAACACAGGACAGTGCTCCAATTACTCTCCTCAGCTGAGGGAGGGGAGCACCAGTGACAGCCTCCTCCCCATCCAACCTTCAACGGACTGAGACAGAAAAGCAAACTGTGCAAGAGAACAAACACTACATCCCCAAGTGTGGCAGCCTTAAAATGCCCACCTCCACACACCCCAAGAATCTACCAGTGTTTATGTGATCTGATGACATCCAGAAAAACAGGCAACCGCTCTCCCCATCACCTCACGAGGATGCTGCCATCCTCTCCAACCAGTGTGGCTTGTGCCTGCCTACACGTCCAAGCTCTGCTGCAGATGAGGAGACAGGGACCAAGAAGCTCCTCCACAGCTCCCGCCCTTCACAGGGCCAACACAAACTCCTGACACACATGGCCCACAGCTTCCACCAACAGCTTTCAGTAGCCCCTTTACACCTGCCAGATTATATCTTTAAAACCACCAGCCACATACGTGACCTCAAGCCGCAGGAGGCAGAGAACAGATGCACAGATCTGAAAAGACATTCAAAGAAAAAGACTTTAAAAAGCCCAAGCCATAAATGGATGAAAAGATCCAATAGGGAGCACAGATTGTGACTGTACGATGACCAGTCCAGGGCTCTCTTCTAGCATACACACAGACACCACTGAAGTTTGAGCTTTACCAGAGAAGAAACTCAGCCAGAGTCCTCCTGCCCACCCTCACCCCAGTGAGGGCACTGGACTGGTTGCAGCAATTTCTTGAGGGTCCAGATGATCTTACTGCAAGGTATCCTCACTCCCCTGGAGCTACCACATATGGAAAACTCCATCTTAGCACAGAAACCTGCAACACTAGGTTATTTCAAGGTCCCTTTTTAATGGGGCAAAGCAGAAGATGGAGGAAGAAGAGGATTTTTAAAACCAGCAACCTTCTGACACAGGGCAAAGGCAGAGCGATGATTCAGGAAGACAAACTCTGACTTCACATGAAATGGATAGAGGGACAAGAGACAGCCCAGGTCCTGTCTCCCGCCGGGAAAGCTGTACACAACTCGGGAGCAGCCACACTGGAGCCAGAGAGGCAGCGGTAGTGCCCTGGGGAGAGTGATGGCTTTTCACAGAGCTGCACAATCAGGAGGCACCTTTTCTGGGAGGCAAAGAGCTAAGCCAGACAGAGGTTGTGAAAGACTTGGGCAAGAAGGGCGTGGGGGAAAGCAGAGAGGAGAAACGGGCTCAGAGGAAAACCATGGAATTTAAACCAGCTTACCAACTGGGAATCATTACAGTTGCAAGGAAGATGAAAATGATTCCAGTTAATTGTTATGGCTCACGGCCGCCTAGTCACCAGTGATTCAGCAGGAACTTCACCTTCAAAACATCCTGATTCCCTTTGACACTCCAAAGTCAGGAAAGGAAAAAAAAGAAAAAACTCCTGGATGAGAAAGCAGGAATAAAACCCTGTCCCAGCAGAATTGGGGACAGGCCATCTCCCCTGCCTTGCAGAACATCCCATCTCTCCTCCAGCCTACAGCAAAGGCAGGTGGAACAGCGAAGCCAGGCAAAGCAGCCTGCGCATCCACGCTGTGAACTGCCCATCAGCTTCTGTGCCTGACAAGCTTCAAAGGACATATGGCACTGATGACAAACGCATGAGCACACGTGTGCACAGGTATGTATACACACACATGCATACATGTGGCTCACGGGTGACTATAACACACGCACATAAAGCCCACATTCCTGCCTCCCTCCCTCCTTCCAAAACCACTCGCTTCCCCAGGGGCAGGGAAGCGATGCCAGCAATACACCTACACGAACCATTAAATCAACCGGGCTGGGAGTAGGAGTTGCAGAGCTGCATTTTATTTCAGCACTCTTGGCAAACACCCACTGAACACTGCAAATGAGCAGCAGCCCTGGGGGCTAGAGCGATGGGCAGCTGATGATAGGAAGGCTGGAGGAATAAAAGGATCACTGAGACAGTTCATGACAAGAAAATGTGCTGATCAGTGAGACAGGAAAGGCTGAGAAGCAGTAGAAAATGGAGCCCTGAGCAGAACCTGGCTGGGCCCAGGTGTGACCAAGAGGGACACAAGGCAGGGAACGCAACTTTTTCCAAGCTGGATGCTACAGAATTGCAGCATACTGTGATAATTCTTGAGAAAGGAATACACTGAGGTCTCCTTCCAAAGTTACAGCTGTCACAGGCACATGGACAAGTAGAAGAGACAACTCTCCGTCCTGACAGAGCAGCCAAGACACCTGCTTTGGGGATCTCTTGCTCCCCAGTTGTGCTCCACCCCTCAGCTTGCTCTCCAGAGCCAGTCCCTCTTCGATCAGCCTCTGGCTCACAGCCCCAGATTTGCCATTCTCGGCAATAGGCTCTAAGCATTCTACTGAGCCTGAAAGGCCTCGGGCTCCCTGAGCTTGCTCATTCTGAACTTTTCTTGACCTGCCTGTAGCTCTGTTTCACTTGGTTGAGCTGTGACAGCAATTTCTCTAACTGACTAGGTGTCTATTGCTAATTTGGTTTACTGCTGTTTATCTTTGTGTGATACAACCACAGTTTTACATAAATAACAGTGACAACCGGTCCTTTTATGTAGGCTGAGATATTTACAGCTAACAGGACAATGTACTGGAGAGAAATGGAGGTGTGGTATGATAGCTGAGGCCGTGAGCAGTGGAGATGTGGGATGCAGTGCAGAGGGGGTACAGGCATGGCATGATAAAACATGAGGCACATGCATGGTAGTGGAGACCCCACAGCTGTGACCAACTCACCCACGATCCGTCAAAGAAATGCAGACCTGGAGCTGAACAAAATAGGTTTTAGGGGTAACAAAGAAAACAAATAATACCCAACATGCATGAAAGATACCATATATAGTGAATTGTAGAGCTGCAGACCAACTAAGAAAGAGAAAGGTGTGAAAGTGTGTCAGCAAACATAAAAAAATGACTCAGGTGGACCCTGGAGTGAGGGGGAATCCAGCAACATCCACATCATACTGCCCCTGGTGAAGGGCTACGAAGGCTGAAGATTGACAGTGTTACCCTCCAATGACTGACTTTAAGATCCAGATAAACAACACGAGGGTGAGCATAACACCAGAAAAAAAAAAGAACAAACAGAAAAAAGTGTGTTACGGTTTTAGTTGCATTATCACAATTATTGAGACTTTTTCTATATGAAAGTATTCTAATGCGTTATCATTCTTTCTTTTGCTGTGATAGTTAGTGGGAGGGTAAAATGAATCCTGAATTAGTGTTATGAATTCAGTTATACTAACAATAAAAACTCTTGCCTTTTTTATTTATATATATGCACAGCCTGTATATGTAAGGTGTGCTTCCTCTCTGCCCATAAACAACACTGAGTGTAACAAAGCCCAAGGGGGGAATGCCTTAGAGGAAAAAAAAAGTGCACAGATTTAGGGGAAGAGAAAGCAATGAAAGACAAGTTAAAGAAAAAAGATTTATAAACCCTAGGCATATAGAAATTCAGAGGGAAAGGCAAGAAAGATACAGAGTTTACACTAAAATTCCTGCAATCAGACCTGCCATCAAGCACTGAGCAAATTCAGCTCTCCAGCCCAAGAGTATAAGGAGAGAAGATGGGAGCTCTCTCGGAAGGCAACCTCCTGGGAGCAAGCAGCTCCCTGCAGAGATCCACAGACCCAGCTGGGCTTACACGGCAACATCTGGCTCTACACTTCAGGTCTGCACCAACTTCTCTGCAAGAACGATTCCCACCATGCCCCAAAGCCTCAAAAGATGAATAAGTGTCTTCCTTCAAAACCAAGTCCCAGAGGAAAAATATATCCTGCTTGCAAGCAGTTGGCCGACACCCCCGTTTCCAGCAGCAAGCACAGCCAGAGTGTTCCCTCATGCCTGAGAAGCTCAGGAGCTGGGAGAAAGATCTATACATCAAACTAATCATCTGGAGCAGACGAACATGACAGCTCATGGCAGATGCCTCAGGGCTTTGATTGTTTAACCATGAGCAAGCAGCATAGTCAATATTAAAGTGGCATCAATCAAAAGAGCAAAATAAAAAGTAATACAATTTAACTCTCTCCATGCTCTCATCTAATTAACCTTCAGCAAGAAGCAGAGTGAGGCAGGTCTGTCTCCCAGCCCTGTCCCCACCACCATGTCCCTGGGGAGGATGACCATGCGGAGGACAGGGTGCTGGGCAGGCTCCTTTGGTGCCCATTCACCCAGCATTGATCTCGCCTGCGCTCCAGAGCAGACAGCAAAAGCCCCCACCATGGCAGAGAAACTGGAGCAGCTTTTCCTCTTGAATGCTTCAGTAAGCATAATCCTTGTCGTATTTCTGTAGGAGTGTCAGAGACAAAAGAAAAACCCCAAATCTGCTTCTTCGAAAGCGTGGAGTTAAACCTGCTCAAATGGTTGATTGGTTTTGGTTCTTCTGGGCACAGGGATAGCTCTGAGCCACCAGGGCCAGCAAAAAGGCAATAAAACCTTCTGCTAACCCTGCCTGTCCAGAGCACCACAAGGTCAGGCTGGTGGACGCTGAGAGAAGGAGCAGGGGACGCCCTGCACCTCCCCACAGCTGCTGGTGGTGCCACAGCCCACGGAGCTTGCTCCCTAAGCAAGGTCAGGAGCTCTGGCCAGCTCCCTGCCCCAGCCCCACCGCCTCTCCAAGCAGGAACAGCTCAGACACTGCCAGACTGGCAAAATTCAGTTCTGTCTACGTTACCTTTTTAGGAGCCTTGTGACAGCTCTGGCTTTAAGGGAAGATGAGCATTTACCTCTGTTCTGCCTGTATCTCAGCACAACACAGAGCACTAAAATGTTTCTTCGGAGTAGCTAAAGAGCATCAGCTGTCAGACGACAGAAAAGACAACTTTCCTGGAAGGAGAAGCAATCACGGTGAAACTCCAGTTTTACTTTCTCATATATACACCTCTTGTCACAGAGAAACATGGCCGGGTTAGAGTCCAAGACTAAGATGCACTAGGTCAGCATTGTGAAAGCGTAGCAACTGACACCAAAGGCACGGATGGGGCTGGGATCAGCTCTGTAGTCCTTCACTTTCAAAGGAAAGGACCAGATTCAGGTGCACAACAGGCTGGTGCACGTGTGTGTGCACTGCAGGCACGGCCCCCAGGGCCGGGCATAGCTTCCAGCATAAGCCCAGCAGGGAAGGCCAAGTCCTACATCTGGTTCCTAGGCAATAAGGGCACTTCTGGGCACGCTTACAAGAAACAAAATACACACTGCTTGCTTCTTGGCACTACTCAGCTATCCTAATGTGATGCTCTTTCACCTTTAACTTGTTGCCTTTCTCACACCAAGTGAAACCCAAGACCACGTACACATCTTCCAGGAAGAGGAAAAGGACCAAGTCCCTGTTGTTCCCACCTAGCGATGGGCTACGTCCTTCAGACCATTTGGACTTCTTTTAAGTTAACCTCCATGATTTGTGTCAAGGTTGCCAGGAGACACAATGCCTGTTTTGAGATTCTTAGAAAGGGTGGAGCTCAGCTGAGGCAGCTGGTATCTCATTTTCATCCCAGATTTTGCTATTCAGTCCCCATTCCCCCCCCTCCTCGCTCTTATGCAAGCTCAGGACTTGGCTCAGGAACAAGCCGTGTTGCTGCACCAAAGCGCTGGTTGCTAGGAGGTGTAACTGCTGGAGAGATAGAGAGCAGGTAGAGAAGGGAGCAGGCTGCTACCTGCAGGTACACAGGCTTTCGGGCACTCCTGCCCTATGACATCCCCCTCCTTTCTCAGGAAATGGGCAAACCCCAGGGGCTGCAGAGCTTCAAGCTGAGAAAAGGCCTACGTGTTCCAAAAGAGCCAACGTGAGCTGTGCAAACGCTCCCCATTGCTATTTCACTCCCGTGCAAGAGCTTTCCAAACCGGTCAGAGCTTCCCACTTGCAGAGCTCTACCAGAGTGTTTAGCTCGGATACTAAATAAAGGAGACACTCTTATTCTCTCGCTTCAATTGCTTTTTGCATAAACTGCAAGTGACCCTCACCACGGGAGTGCTATTTTTTCTTCTTTTTTTTTTTTTTTTTGTTTAAATAGTTCTTCCCTTTAGTTCACACGCTGGTTAACGGGATCAAAGCACTAAGCAACAAACTAACCACCTACATGAGATTATTTCTAGCTTGCCACCCAATTTAAAAACCAAATTGGTACAACTGGCACAGGGAAAGATTGAGAACGGTCAGCATTTCTCTTAGTAAGGCAGGTTAAAGTCAGATATGACCAATAGAATCATTAAAACAGCAATGGTTGTAGCTATTCTGACAGGCGTGATAACACTCTCCTGTTGAAGGAACTGAAATATTTGCCCTGGAAATGGGATGGAGGCAGTAACAAACATGTACTATATAGTTCTCCTTAATACAGTTTGTCAGGCAACCCAGACAGCAGGAAATTCATGGGACTCTCTCTAAGAAGCCCTACCTTTGCCTGCTCACAGCCCAGGAATCCAGCACAGGGAAGATCCAAGGGCAGTTAAGTGCTTTTTCTTTGTCACAAGAATTTTCCTAGCAGCCTTGCAAAGATAAAAACGATCCCATTTCCCTGCTCTCACTTTCTTCATCACTAACATTTTTGGCAACAGCAAGAATCCACGCTCTAACATAAACTTTCTCAAGGGCTCAGCTAATACTTCTGGCCCCTCAACACACACTGCACAGGCAGCGCCTGGACCTGCCACACCAGTTGTGTGAAGCAGCGTGGGATTGAAGCTACCCAACCTTGCCTTACCCACACCACCCAACTGTATTTACAGCTCCTCCACACCACCGTAGCACCACGCACAGAAAGAAAAGTCCTCTCTGGGATTTCCATCACTGGAGGTGAGGGCACATCCACACTGTCTGTACACACACTGCAGGCAACGACCGTTCCTTGGCCCACAATAAGAGTCCTGCAATTCATTCTTACACTAAAAACCATCCCTGACTTTGTTATCAGTTGGGCACAAACACAATTGTGTGCCATGCTGCAGTACTGAAGGGTCAGAGTTCAGAGAAGAGGATGGAACAGGAAAAGCTTTTGCTTATTTCTTTGAAGTAATCAAAGAAATTGCGTGTAAAAACACTCTGATGTTCCAAAAAAAAAGTTAAAAATGCAAAATGCACCACTGAAGAGATGTTTATGCAACCTCCATCCAATTTCTTCCTACAAAACCATTCCGAGAACATTCCTTTCCACCACTGCCCCACTCAGCCCTCCTCTCTCTGTCAAGAACTGGGTTTGCTCAGCGCTGGGAGCAGGTACAAAGGAGGGCACCGAGGCAGTGGCGTTGGCAGCATCTAGTGTTCTTTGCTTTAATCATGTCCTTAACTTCCTGTGCACATACCTACCACAACCATCACCTCAGCTCATGTCCCATCTGTGGAATCAGCTGTGGGACGTTCAGCAAGAGCAGGACAGCACAGAGGCTCTTAAGAAGCAGCACAACATGTCTTTGGGGACTCGCAACACCTTGAGGGCTGGTTAGTGGGTGATGTTGGGTGAACAGTGTCCAAACTAGCAAGGGTAAGGATTGCTGGATTGCTGTACAAGACGGCACTTCAAGTCATGCGTTTTGTTTTGGTTTTTAATTCATCTTGTTTAATACCCAGCTCTTATTATCTACAGCTCTACAAGGGAGAAAACAGAAAACTGGTAGTCTTATTTTTAGAAAAAGGTGCAAGCTGGGAGAAGCAAAGCGTTTTTCTCTACCCTCCAGTCCTATGGCAGACCAAAAATAGAGGAGAAAAGAGTCTCAGTTCTCCATGCCCTGCAATAAATTGCTTCTTCCCCATTGCTGGCTTTTTTTCAGAAGAGTCTTCCTGTACTTCAGGGAAACTCTTAACTTTCACCCCAAATACAGAACAACATCCATAATAATGTACTTCTGGTGAGACCTGACCTGGAGCACTGCAGCCAGCTCTGGAGTCCTCAGTACTGGAAAGACATGGACCTGTTGGAGCAAGTCCAGAGGAGGGCCACAAAAATAATCAGAGGGATGGAACAGCTCTCCTATGAAGAAAGGCTGAGGGGGTTGGGATTGTTCAGCCTGGAGAAGAGAATGCTCCAGGGAGACCTTGTTGGGGCCTTTCAGTACTGAAAGGGGGCCTACAAGAAAGATGGTGATGGACTTTTTAGCAGGTCCTCTAACAACAGGTGATGGTTTTAAACTCAAAGAGTGGAGATTTAGACTAGATAAAAGGAATAAATGTTTTACACCAAGAGTGGTGAAACACTGGCACAGGTTACCCAGAGAGGTGGTCGATGCCCCATCCCTGGAAGGATTCCAGGTGAGGTTGGCCAGGGCTCTGAGCAACCTGCTCGAGTTGCAGATGTCCCTGCTCGCTGCAGCGGGGTTGGACTAGATGAGCTTTAAAGGTCCCTTCCCACCCAAACCATTCTATGATTTTCCTGCCTCCAACCTTGTAATTTTGAGGGTGGAGAGGGGAAGGAGGAAGAGAATTACCAGCTCACCTCTGAACTGAACCCAGTTTTCTGCTCAGCTCAAAGCAGGGTTGCCCATATGCCAAGGAGATGTTCTCAGGTAATCCGTTCTGGGGAAAGGCACCTGCTCCTGCACTCCCCCTCTCCACAGAATTCCTGGTGAATAAATCTGTGAAACATTTCCCAAAATATTTCATTGCACTTAGAACATCCCCTTGAAAAATTCTCAATTCCATCTAAATATCAAAAAACCTCTGGCAACCTAGCCAGACCAAGGCTTCCTGTTGTGGCTTTTAGGGGTTTGTTTGGGGATTCTGCTTGTTTGTTTGTTGTTGTGCGTTTGGTTGTTTTTTGTTTGTTTGTTTTTTTAACAGCAGCAAACTCTGCTACTGAGGGTCACCAGAGTTGAACTCCAATTCATCCTTGAGCCTAGAGAGCGGGTACTGCCTGTCAGCAGGGTGGATCCTCCCACTGGAAGGGCTGCAGAGGAATCACAGGCAGCTGCTCCTCGCTTGAGGAGTTCTACAGCAGCACTGGGATGCAGCAGCACGCTCTGACACCGAGCACAGCGGCAGAGTCCAGCCTTTTCCTTACAGAAAGGAAGAAGCACAGAAGTATGGATGAGCACAGGCTCACCCCAGATATGATGGGGCTCACAAAAGAAGCATTTGAGGAGGAAGGGATCATATCCTGCAGCTTCTGTGGAAAAACAAGATAAACGGGCACGTTGGTACCTGGTGGTGTAAGGGAGGATGCTGTATCAGACCTACTGCTGCCACCAGATCCTCAAATAGAAACTGTGGGACAAGGCATCACATTTCATCTGGATTTCTCCCGAGGCTGTAGCAGCTGGCTGCAGAACACTGACCCATCCCCTTGTAACTTGAAGGCTGGATTAGCATATGGCACTCTGGAGAAGTAACCAGAACTCTGTGTACAGCAAAACAGCAGCTTGTCTCAAAGGGAGCCGGCAACGCCAAACATCAGCACTGCCCCAACTAGTTTTTCAAAACCTAAATGTGACACGAGGTACAAAGTCACACAGGGACTGAAACCGAGCATCCCACAAGATTCCCACTGTCCACCACATGGGCTTCAACCTACTCCACTGATGGAAAAGATGTCATCCACCACCTCCCCAGCCAGCAGCTGAGCTCTCGGAGTCAAGGGCTGACATTCCCTCCAGCAGCCTGACAGCACCCCGATGCTGCAGCCTTCAGCACACACAGCAACAATTCAGGCAGAGAACTGACAGAGTCTCTATCCAGTTTAGTAAGAAGCTATTCTGCTCAGCTAGTTTGAGGTTTTGTCCTGGTTTTCTCCCTTTTCAGCAAGTTTGCTGCAGGTCTGGAGCTTTGCTGTTATCTCATTATTTAAGATTCTACCTAAGTCCTCAGTCATTTGACGCAGGTAAAGATTTTAAATTAATTAGACATAACATCAAAAGGCCCCCCCACACACATACACTTGGGGACTGGCTGATGGAACCTGCCTGGAAGTCAATTTGACAGGCTTGACTTCATGCCGTGAAGGACCTAAACCAGGGAAGTTTGCCCACAGCTCTAGGTGATCACCAGGACTGCTTCGTTCACTTCTTTGTCTCCTCTTCTGCCAAACCAAGTGAGAAGACAGCTGAACTGGATCATTACACAACTGCTCAGCAAACAACTCTACTTTTTAGGTGCCATTTTATTACAGAGACACAGATTCAATGTGGAAGAGGCTCCAGCACCCACAAATTGGCAGACCATGCAAAAACTACTGTAGAAATTCTTGCCTAGCTGTGGAAACAGCTCAGACTGCACCCACTGCATTAGGCAGGGTCTTTTCTGTCTGAAGTGCAACAATGGAGGTTCAGAACTGGACCCTGCTGCTACCTAGATGGGAAGAAGGTAATTGCTCCCACCTTGCATGATTGTTTCCTGTGAATCTCACAGGCCAACAGCAAGAGAGCAGGGGAGAGGCCATACCCCTCTTAAATCCACCTCTGGAAATTAAACCATCAAAGTTATGATTCCTTGGCCTGAGAACAAAGCACTGTTGCAAAGGGGATCTCCATTCCCCTGTCCCAAGTGCAAAGAGTTTGCACACCTGCCAGAAACTAAGGCTGGATTAGCCTTCCTCAGCTCACCCTCCCTGGCTAATCTACACTAATAAGAAAGGAAGTTTTTTTACACTCCAGGTCTTCATGTCTCAGTGCAGAAATGCTCCCTCCCCTCCTGTGGGTATTTAAAACAGGGAGATTTAAGAGTTAAACAAAAGTATCCCTGCTTTTATTCTGAGAGATCTGCTATTGCTGAGGAAGGAAAGGGAGAGAAGGGTTTGGCTACTTTTCATCATCTTTTTGGACACTTCCAGGACAGTGACACCTGATGTTGTTCCCTCTTGGCACAGGCAGATTTGCTTGGATGGGTTGAAATGGCCCAACTCAAACCCAGCTCTTCAACACAAATTGTGTTTAACAATCTCAGTGAAGGGGATTTTCTGACCGTCCTTTTCGGGTCCACCACAATTGTGCCAGTTGAAAAATCTCCGCAGGTGGCATATACAAGCACAGCAGAAACACGCACAAGAAATGCATTAACAACAGCCCAAATTCCTGGGAGATGGGGAGGGGAAAGAGGTCTAACCCTTGAAATGCAAGTATCCCATTTTAAAGAGGACTAAGCAAGCTGCCTCTGGTGTGGCCAAAGATGTTGAAATTTGCTTTGAACTGTAGATGAGAACTTATGTTCATTTTAGGATAGGTTTCTACAGTCTCTACAACAGACCCAGACCTTCTTCAGAAGTTTGGGTAAAGAAAAACTGAAGGAGCCAGCACCAGCAGAACTGGATTTATCTACTGACAAGCCAGCAGTTCAAGTATTTCAATGTCCCTGTACCCATTTAAGCCACATTTGGGATACAGCCCCAATAGCATTAGCATTTGTTTTAGGGAAAAGTCAGTGAAGAGCTGCTCTTGGACAGAGCAGAACAACTTTGCCGCAATGGTAGTAAGTCTTGAAAGGATCCCAGTTCAGAACAGCATTTGCCTGGTTCACTGGCAATCATTTACTAGATCTGCCTCTCATGATTCATTTCTGTACCTCACTGACCAAAACCTTCCACTTTAAAGAGGGAAGAAAGAGCAAGGCAACGTCATGCCTGGTAAAGTTATGCAATGTTTATCCTAAACATTACTCTTCCATTGTGGATTATATGCAGCTTAAGGTAAAGGGAAATTGTTCTAAGCTGATAATTTATTATGTTGTGCAGCAATCCATCTATATAATGATGGAAAATGATGATTAAAACTTTCCAAGAGACTCCACATGTGGATGGGCTGGAAACCACTTAGCCTTACAGCCTATCTACCGGAACTGGAATGAGGTATTTGGGAGCAAACCAACAACCACTTCTGGAAAAGAAAAATCCTCATTCTTTCAGCTTCCAGTGGGATTTACCACTCAATTATGTGAGACAGCTCCACACGTGCTGAGCAGACTCCTGGCTGGATTAAAACCGATTCACTCATTTCCCCTTCACGGTGACACAGACCATGGTCACAGGAGGACCTGACACCTCCCTGGATCTGTGGACAGGGAGCCAGGAGGGACATGAGTCAGAAGGGCTGACAGAGTTAAGAGGCTTCCACTCAGTACCACAAACTGCCCAAGGATGAGGGGTGGAACAGGGGGAGACACCACTGTGTCCTCAACAAGAGCAGACTGTGGCTTGATTCTGCTGCAGCACAGGCTGGAACATGGGAGGCTGCTGCACTTATGTCCAACACGCACAGCACAGCAGCAGTAAAATAAAATTTGACCCAGAGAGCTGTGCAGTTTTCTGATTTTGAACACATCATACCACTGTTCACTTCTGAATATTAGTTGTCCTATCTCAAAAAAGCCTTGAGGTGGTAAAGCTGAAGCAAAACCAAATCTGGGTCTTCAGCAAGATCTCGTGGCAAAAAGACAGAGCTATCATATAGCTATTTCTTTTATTGTCCCTCCCTTCCTGTCTACAGACAAGGGTGATTCATTCTGAAATGGTACCAAGCATGGGGGCATCCAAATCATTTGTTCAGCAGATGTACTGCACACACACAGAACTAGCCAGGGGAAACCCAACACAGAGAGAAACCCAAAAAACCCCCCTCATTCCACTATGTCTCAGAGTGGATTCACTGCAATAAACCTGTGTCTACTTTCAGCAGGAGTTGCTCTACGTAAAGAGCTATGCTAGAGAGCTGAAGGTGGAGGGAAGAATATGCCATACGACCAATCAACTAATTACATATGTTACATATCATATACCAATTTCCCCAGCAAGGAACATTAACGTGAAAAATCCCTAACTTCTATCAGAATGGCTGGGAATTGATGAACAGAGCTAGAAGGTGGCTTAAGCTGGCCAGAACACAACAGAATAGTGTCGAAAAGATGTTGCACACTGAAGAGCACGAAGCACTACTTCTCCAGCTCCTATGGA
>VZZY01018540.1:342874-377035 GCA_013400335.1 Eurystomus gularis | reverse complement strand
AAAAAATCACAGGCTGCTCCCTCGAGCAGGCAAGCGCCTCACATGAAGACGAGGTTCCCACCCAGCCACCATGACCAACTGAGAGCCAAGGAAAGGAGAATAAAGAGAAGCAAAATAAACCAGTCAATCATACCAACCTACCGGGCTTAAAAAACAACAGCAAATACAACCCCAAAACCAGATGAGCTGACTCAAGGTATCTGAGCAGCTGGTCTAGAATTTAAATGGATAGCTGTGTTGTTGCCACACACACCCCCCCCCTTTTTTTTTTTTTTTTTTTTTTAATGCTAGTCATCCTCAGAGGATTTTCTTAACTTTGTTTCCCTTCTTGTTCCTAGGAAACAGAACCTCAACTAGCTACTGTGAAAAAAAAAAAAGAAGAAACCAAAAGGAGAGAAGAGCAGGGGAAAAAAAAAAGAAACGGAAAGAAAAGGAGGACAAAGCATAGGTCTTGCCACAAGAAGTAGAAAATTCCGTACATTTCTGTCCCCCTCACTCCTCACATGAGATCGACTTCACTACTCACAGCATAACCCTAACGGATCAAATTAAGCAGTTCTGGGTTTATTTCACTTGCCAGCATAAGGACAGGTGAGTGCAGGCAGCAGATGCAAGACCTTCAGAGAAGATCTAATTTTCTCTCCTTTGCTTGTCTCACCTCCCAAGACAAAAGCCTTATTATGAAAGGGGTGGCCTGGTATACAAGCAGCATTCAGTGCCTTCATGGCAGACATGAAGGAAAAGTCTTCTGTAATACAAGCCGCCCACCAAAACAATCCCAGGGTTCTGCAAAGCGGCTGTCACACACTGCCAGACTGAAAGCCTCATTAGGGTCAAAGAAGGTAAAAGATAAAAGGTTCAAAAGCCAGTGAGAAGAAAATAATTTGATGCTCAGCTCGTTGGCACCACTGTGGAGCTGGAACAAGCTTGGGTTGCATTGGGAACTGCTTCTTTTGGGAGATTCAGAAATTTCTCAGGAGATTCAGAAACTCCAGGAAAGAGAAAATCCAGACAAGCAATCATATTTTAGAAAAAAAATTACTTCAGGCAAATCAGAGACCAGAGTTGCAATTCTGCTCAAAGAACACCCAAGCTTCTCATGCACAAGTCCTCTTTCACATATGCATTCACATGCCTGGGATGGATGAAGTCAGGATGCCTGGGGCCATTGTTTTGATCTTAACCAAATGAATCTAGGTCTGTGTTAGGAAAATTCAGAGCTGCTATGTAAATTCAGCTTTTAGGGGTAGGACAGACTGGAGGAGCAAACCATCTACACGTCAGGATTGCAAAACCTCAGTAGATGAGGAGAGTGCTGAGAAAATCGCTGGAGTACCTGGAGTACAGCTGAAGATGACCAAGTTGCATGGACAGGTCATGAACCAACTGTGCATCAGCCATGCCCAGTCTGCTACATGTAAGAAGCTTGGGGGTCCAGTAAATTTAAACAAATAAAACCAAAATAAAGCCAATGTACCAGAAATGCCAGGATTTTTGCAAATAAAGAGAAATTCCCTGGAAATGAGAATGGAGAAAAAACACAAGCAAAAGCCACCAACAGCAAACTGAACTTGCATCAACTTCATAACATCTGCACCAGTGCTCCTTAACTAATGTTAGTTTTGCTAGAGATCATCTGGACCACAGCAAGTCACAACAGCATCACAACACAGGCCAGCCGTGACACAAAAGCAGCATCATACAAGCCATTAAACTGTTACAACACGCATCTGGTATCTTCCATGGGTTTCCTGCCCAGGCCCATGAGATGCTACCACCAAGTAAGAACAGGAATTCTGCCGTAAAGCCCTAAGGAACCACATAACCTTTTAATTACTCAAAAGAATCCCCAGGTGTCCTCGTGCTTGATTAAGTCAGTGTCAGGCATGCGCAAGCTCATCAGAGGACATAACTATTAACAACACTAATCTATCTTTAGCTATGCACAAGCCCAAAACATCTGTAGACTGCACTCGTTTGCTTCTCTCTCTCCTTGTCCTCTTCAAGTGTGAACATATTCAGTGTCAGAAAAGATGCGGAGGAAGAGGCAACATACACTGGAATATATTTGCCTGGCTCCAAAGAGGTCAAGTGTCAAGGATGTTGTCAAGTGCAGATGTGGATCTCAAATTGTCTGCAGTTTAACAGACCGCCCACTGCCAGGGAAGAGGCAATAGGCAGAAACTATAACACACGACATTTGAACACAAAGGAAAAAGAAAATAAAAAACCCAAACACACCACTTTTTTTTTCTTTTTGTTTTTCCTCATTATTTTTTGTTACTGTGAGAGTAGTCAGACAATGGAACATGCTTCCCAGAGAGGTTGTGGAGTCTCCATCTTTGGAGATACTCAAGAGCTGCCTGGCCCTGGTCCTGGGCAACCTGCTGTAGGTGATCCTGCTTGCACATAGGGGTTGGTCTAGATGATCTCAAGAGGTTCCTCCCAATCACAACGATTCTGTGAACTATGATTTTGTCAGGAGGGGTAAAAACTTCTAGTTAGTTTTATTGACCCCAACTCTCATTTTGGCCACTATCACAGAATCTTTAAGTGTTGCTAGCCTGTTTCTTGCACACTTGAAATATGTAACAGTTGTGGAAGCTCCTTTCTTCTAATTCCAGCTTTCATGTCTTAAGACTACGTCTGTGTAATAACACTTGAAGATACTGCCCTTCCTCTTCTCCTTTAGCTTGCTGACCAGCAGAATAAACTAGCTTGGAAGAAGAGCCAAGCTCATATGAATTTCTGCAACCGAGCCAGCTGGAGTATCCCCACACAGTGCTACATCAGGCAGTGAAGGCTTTTCCTGAAGAGTCACTCTTCTGTCTTCCCAATCTATTCCCACTATAGTACGACATCTTTTCATCTAAGTCACAGCTATACCTCATCTCAACAGCCACGCTTCCACTGGCAGGGTAAAACGTTTTTCCTCCCCAGCTTTTCAAAATGCCACCTGACACCACTGCCTTTCACAGTCCCTTAAAAATTTTTCAGGAGCTTTGCTTTTTCTTCAGCATGTCCCATCCCACAGATCAGCAACAACGCCGTGCTCTGTTCCTCCATAGGAATGTGCCCTTTGGGTGAGCTCTACCTTCAGCAAGACCAGGATCTTGCCCCAGTTGTCTGTTATTTTGCTAACTGTGCAACTCACAAAGTCACCTCGCCAGCCCTCAGCTATCTCCCTCTGTTCATCACAGTCTCTGGATATCTCTGTTTGGACTTAGACTGCGATTGATAAATCCATTGAACTCTGGAGAACCCACATGCAAGGGGCTGTCAGCCTGAAATCCTTCTCCGCATTTGGATGAGGAACACAAGAAGTCATAAACTGCAGGAAGGCTTTTGTCAATTCATTGAAAACATCAACTGCTCCGTTAGGTACTCACTGGCTTGAGCATCGCGTGGAGTCACGGCTAAGTTCACCAGAGCATGGGTAAAAAGCCCACAATTTAACACCCAGCTTAGAGAAAGATGACGGAGAAGGGTTCCATTAAAAGGTTTCCCTCTAAAACACAATTCCTCTCCCTTGCCCATTAGAGGAACACTGCTGAGTCTCATAATTCTCTGCTGTTAAAAGACTAAAGAGTGGTAGATAGACTCCCTATAGAAGACCATAGTGGAAACATCTTGAACCTTCATATTGATACATCAATTCTGGTTCACCTTAGCTTTGAAGAATGTGGTTACTGACTCACCCTGCTGGATAAGCAACGAGGCCAGTCCTGGGGTCGCAGGCTAATCCTCTGCCTCCCGACACAGTTATCCCCAACACCTTCTCCAAAGTCACCTAGTGCATGTGAAAAACAAAACAAGAGGTATTATGAAATGTGAGTGTAGTTCAAACGGACCCATACACAGATGCCGATGGTCTGGTACACGCTGGCACTGAGAAGAATCACAGCTCCCAGAAATTTACTGACAAGCACAAGTACACAAGTACAGAAGCAACCCTACTGAGTTTTCAGTACAGGCACAGTGAAATACTGCTGAGGTACAAAGGAGGAGTCATCAGTCCACCGCTTACTTTCTCTATGGCAGACCACTGCAAAGCACTGCAAAGACAGAGGATTGGTGAGAAGCTGGGATGCACATTCATGGCCCAGGCATTCCCATCTCCCAGCAAGAGCAGCAAACCACTTTCTCCAGAGCTCTTTGCCAAAAATCACTTCCAGGTTGACCCATTATCTTTATCCCCTCCATCCAGCTGGTTCAACCTGGTCCCAGCCCCACATTCCTAGGAAGAGAATAGTCAATTATTCCCACAGTGCTTGAATGGGAAATCACATCCCATGGACCAGGGCGTCCCTCCCCAGGAATCTCAAGAGGCAGAAGAGCTTACATGCCTGGGTTCACAAGCCCCCATACCAATGACACGTGCAAGAGACAGTAATCCAAAATGCCTGCTTTCCCCCCCGAGCAAAGATCTCAACTATTTTTAGGAAAAGAACAGAACTGCAACTGGGAAGAGCTTCTTGGAAGATACAAAGATTCATAGTCAGGCCTCTGGCAAGAAGCTGAGAAAAGCAAAAACAAAAGGCGAGGGAGCAGGACAGACGGACACAACACAACAATTGGGGAACACTCCGTGGCAGAGAAATAATCAGGAATTTAGCAATTTCCCCAAAGCAAAATATTGCAGCAGGATTACACTGCACAAAATCTGTTCTGTGGCATGAAAGGACTCAATCTCTGAGCACAAAACAGTTCTCAGCCCTGGGGTTGTTTTGACTGACAGAAAATTATTCTCTTTCCTTTACATTTGCACAGCTTGATTTTATTTATTATATATTTGATGTGCACATTCCTCCTCAGCATTGCTGTCTCCGCCAAACTCGTGGATTTTACTGGGTCACAGTCTTCTGGTTTTAATTATCATCATCTAAGTTATATTTGGGTAAGGCCTTAAGGCATGGACATGGCATAAGAAGTTACTATTGTAATAATTACTACTATCTTTAATAGCTGCCCTGAAGATGAACATCTTGTAGTTATATCAACACAGTGCACAAAAGGCAGGGGCGGGGAAGGTTCCTCACACCACCCTGACCATACAGCTTACCAGACCTAAGGAGTTGGGCTGTAGGTTGAAGAAATGAGGTCTCACCAAGCTCATGGCCCAGGTTACTAGAGACAATGACAGAAGTAGCCCCACACAGAGAACCACCTTGCTTCAACAGATAAAGCAGGGCTGAGGTGCCACCACTTAAAGCAAGCTAGTTCAAATTTGGCCTGCCTTCAAACCAACGACAAGGCAAGTGGAAGATTTCATATCCCTGGAACAACTTGGTCTTTTTTTTTCCATTTCAATAATAATATACCCCAGATACTTTGAGACAGTATGAGGGAAGACCAAATTGTCCCCTTCCCTAGCAAATGAGTATCTCTGGAAACATGGCTTTCACAAAACTCCACTGGATTTTTGTTTAGTATAAGAACATACAATTTAAAACCTATTTACAAATCCACCAGTAAAGAAAAGAAATAGTTGAGTTCCAACATTAAGTTGGAACAAAAGTGTTGGAGGGGAAGGAGTGATGGTGGCTAGGAGGATATCCACTCTTCCAGGCTCATTAACAACAGTTCAAAACACATTTATTTGCAAAGCAGCCTCACAAATGCACAGGAAGAAGAACCCATGCTTCTACTGCTGAGATCCCAGCTCACATCAGCTGTTCCCAACCCACCAAACTAAGAGAGGTTTAAATTCCTGTAGAAACCGCATTCTTGCCAGTGAAGGAGGAAGTGGAAGAGACGTGCGCCATTCAAGTGCTCCAATCTAGATAAGGCACCAATTACTCGATGCTGTCAGCAAACATCAATTTAGCAATGCTGTGCGTACACTGCTCCACACAGGCTTTAGCTCAGGCTGCCTGTAATTGCAACTCTCCTAAAAGGCTCTACGTGACCTTGGCTGTGCTGCTACTTAGCAGCAACTCAGCAACCTGCTCTCAGCAACGAGTACATTTTTGCTCTGCGAGGATGTACATTGACCCTCTCAGTGTTTAGTCTTACACCACAGTGGAGCCAATCTTCCAGCTGCATGCTCTGAAGGAGACAGTTCCTTCCCATCTCAGCCCAGGGACATCCCTTGCAACTTTCCCGTGCCAGCACTGGCATGACAGCTGCCTGCCCAGCAAGCCAAGCCAGCAGAAAACCACACTGCAGCTTTTGTTTTCTCTTTGCCAGCTTGGGGAAGCTACAGGGAGCTCAAAGCCAGGGACAAGAAAAACTGTCCCCTTTCACTGGCAACTAGATCAATTCAGCGGCACCTTCAAAACCCACCCTGTACTTGGTAGTATGGAAAAGTCTCCTCCCTCTTACTCTTTAAGAGGAGAAACCGAACAAGAACAACAACTGATATATCTCGGCACTCTCACCCCATCAACAGCAAAATGTCTCACTTGCTCCAGCTTCCTCTCTTGCTCTAGGGTCCGTGGATGCCTCATGCTGCTCTGCCCATAGACTACCTGTGGCAATGCTAGGAGCTGGACAGTCTACCTTTCTCCTATGGTCCACACACAGCTGGACACAAAAGCAGTAGCTCAGTCTTCAGGTCCAATCATTCTAATGCCAGTGAGCATCTTATGGCCTCTGACAGAAAACTCATTCCATTAGAAAAAGACATCTATCAAGGCCATGCCACTGGTATTGATAGACCTAGTGCCACAGAAACAAATACCTGTGTCCAGAGACTTGTAACTGACTTTCTGAAAAATACTCTCCCCCCTTTTCCTCATAGTCTTACCTTTAAAACCTTCCTAATGTAAAGAATCTGAAAGGCAATCCCATGGGCCTATCCAATAGAAGCTCTTACATCTCCACAGGATAATCCTTGAGTATTAAAACCAACTTGCTTCAGAAGGAGAACACAAAAATGTAAAGTTTGGTTTTATGACACTTGTGAGGTCCACTCCCACCACCCTGCCCACAAGACACCACAGCTTTATCCCCACGACCAGCCTCCAGACTAGGTGACATATCAGCCCCTTGTCACAAAACTTGGCAGAAGAATGGAAAACTTTTCAGAGAGAAAACACAATAGGCAACAATGTAGTACAAACTGGATTCCTCTCAACTTGCCAGCTAAACCAAAGAAATTATTAATATAGTTAATTAGGGCAGAAATACACCAACTTTAACTTCCTAAACTGGAATTAAGGTTCATCAGCAAAGGGCAAATTTGTCGATACAGGTCTGTCATTATCCCAGTTCTGAAGTTATGACTTACAACAAGGTAGGAACCTACTTCCTCATGTGGCAAGTGCAGCCTCCCAGTCCTACACAGCAACGACCACTGCCATTCATACCAGTCTCCCTGGTGGTACTTTAGCACATCTCAATTGGAAATAAATATCCTGACACACCTTTCCAAGTGTGATGTGAGCTAACCACAGGACCTGGAGAGTCCATCTGCAGATCTGAAACACCATGTTCCCATGCTGGCTCAGTTTGCTTCCTGCAGTCATCAGACATGTCACTGCTTGCTCAGGCCTCCAGGGGCAATCAGTGGGCCACCTCACCAACCTCATCCAAGCCTGAAAACAACTGCAAGATTAAACCTGTCATTTTATGCGCCTAAATTAGAGGCGCAGAGAGGAGGCTGGCTATCCACATTTGTTACTTCATCTTGAGGCTTCTATTTATAGTACTTGGCACTTTCAGCCAAGGTTCTCTATGTCATGTGCAAGCGTTATCAAATCGATCCACATACAGTGTGCTTCTGCGGCTCATCTTGCATTGCCAGTGTGCTACCTGTAACCACCCCATCTCCATTCCTTCAAGGTGAACTTCTTTTCAAATTTGGAGGCTCAACACACACTCTCAGGCACCAAAACCAGAATCAGCTGTGCAGCTAACACCTGTCTTGCAAACCCTGACATTCATCCATTTTGCAGGCTTAAATCTAAATTCAGTTGCTTGCAGTAGCACGAATGCGTGAAGAAACTTTAGTGCCTACGCAGATCATTTACCTTGCTCCTTCCATATCAGATCCCAAGTTTATCAGATAGTTTCCACACCTGGTAGGACCAGACCGGCAGAGTCCTGAATTGCAGGACTTGAGGTACCAACAGGTATTCGTGGCAGCCAAACCCTTCCAGGGAGAGGGGACCCAATTCCACCTGGGAGTCAAAAGGCACCTCTGAGAGCAGCCCTTGCTTCCCTTAGGCACAATCCCCCACAGCGCGCAGGGAAAGCCCAGGCTTGCGTGACAAAGCCATGCCACCTCTGCCTTACTACTGAGGGGCAGATAATCCCTTCAGAAAAGCTTCTCTAAACAGTCCCTGCTAGCCTTGTTTGTCTTTTTCAGGAAACAAGATACACAACCAGCTGCTCCCTGCTCCCAGAGAGTGAGTTCCACACTTGTGTGAGCCCTTTCTGTTGTTTTGAGGAAGTTACCACTAACAATTCTTTCCACATGCTTAAAGGACAACACAGAAATCCTTGACGGACCAGCCCAGCTTCACCCCCCACTCCCAAACCCTCTCTTCCTTCCCATCATTTGCATCCCTTTGGGACTGTCAACACTCCAAAGCCACACAGGAGGTACAGGAGGCCAATGCTGTGGCCTGCACATCTAGGCAGCACACTGTTGGAAATCAGTAGTAAATACACACAGTATAGTAATAATTTCCACCAAAACAGGTGTCAGAGGGGACAACCTAGCCACTGTGACAGTCCTGCCTAACCTGAGCTCACAGGCGCTCTACCCACAGCTCCCTCAGTTTTACTACTGAGCCATCACTGCTGGGTAGGAGCTCTTGTGTCCATGCCTGCTTGCCCACCAGCAGCAGCCTGGCTTCATCATAAAGAAAGGAAAAGAAAATTTCAGGAGAAAGCCATTTTTAATGCCAGGCATCCCTCAAAGAGTTCCAACTGTAGGCTGAATGATGCTGCTACTCACCGCATCACCCTCCCCAGGCCAGCAAAAGACTAAGTAGGAGTTCAGCAGCATTTCAGGCGCTGTTCCTGAAACTCATACGCTCAAGAAATTAAAGAGTTTTCTGACTCAATCACTTCACCTTCTGCCTTCTAATATTATCCACATTCTCTTCTGGGCCCAAAAACTCATCATTCTCTACAAATGCAATTTATTTAAGCATGAAATAAAGAAGCAACACATTTGAGAGGACACACGCAACTCTCCAGTGCTCAAAAAGACCACCAAGGGGAGAAAACTGGTGTAACTGTACAGGGTTGTCCATATGTCCCAATACCTACAGCATTACACAAGGAGGCTACAGCCTGGGAAAACCATGTCCAGCAAGCTGTGCCTGTTCCAGACTCCATGAGATTGGCCATCTTGGATCAGACACCACTATCTAGTCCTGGTTCCTGTTTCCATTTGCAGCCGTAAGTGAAGGAGAAGTCAGGAAGAACAGTATAAGTGTATGAATAAATTTAAGAGCGGGGAAAACAAATTCGATTCTTTTTCACCTCCTGTCAATCTCCCAGTCTCAAAATTGATATTCTTAGTTTTTAACCTATTTCAGTAGGTTCTGTTTCAGATGAGTTGTCTACCACGAACTTACCCACTGTCTATAAAAGCTTAGCCTTTACAACATCTTCTGGCAAGGAGCTCCACTAGGCTGGTACATGTTGAAAGAACCATCTTTCATTGCTTGTTTTAAACCTCACTTCTATTAGTTTCATTTGATATGCCCTAGTTCTTCTACGGGAAGAGTCAATCTCCACCTATCATTAGGTGGCTCATAATTTTGTAAGGAGCTATGCTATCACGCCAAGTCATCTGTGTTCCGAGTATAAGAGTCTTCACTCGCTCAGTTTATGGCTCTCCTGAAAGCCATTTCATACCTTTGATTAGCTCTGATGCTCTTCCATGAATCAC
Organism: Eurystomus gularis; assembly: GCA_013400335.1. Taxonomy (NCBI): domain Eukaryota; kingdom Metazoa; phylum Chordata; class Aves; order Coraciiformes; family Coraciidae; genus Eurystomus; species Eurystomus gularis. The sequence goes on along the minus strand of VZZY01018540.1, from coordinate 367,185 downwards.
GTTCCAGTGGTTCCACCACCACATCCTTCCTGAGATAAAGACGAAACACCAGGACTACATACAGCTTTCAAGGTACAGTCATGGCAAGTGTTTACAGAGCAGAATAATACAGTTTTCTGGTTTGTTCCCCATTCTTTTTTATCATTAATGCTTTTCTGACATCTAAGATCATAAGATCTAAGATGTCTGTAAGACAGCAGCAAAGAGGTCCCCCTGCTGCACAAAATCACGGATAAGAACTCCTGCTGCTTTGCACTTGGAAACTAATCCCCCATTCTCTCCGCTCTGCTCCCCTATGGAAAGGGAAATCCTATTCTTGAATCAACAGTTGATTTCAACTTTCCCCTTCCTCTCCATGCCTTTGTGAGATTTATTCACAAACAAAAGCATCCTCAGACGGAGTTCTTACAGCACAATTACTCCATTCCACTCTGGAATGGCTACTTCAATAAATGTCCACATGCAGACAAGTTCTATTTTAAAAGCCTTCCCAGGGGCTGTTAATGTTTCAATCCATTTAATTAAGTAGTTGCATCGAGTCAGCATGAAAAGACAACATCCATCAGAGCTCATCTATCATCCAGTGCAGAGTGTGCCTGCCCTCATCCCTCTCCTGCCTGAACGTGGGCATATTAATAAAGTATGTGCAAAGGTATGGCTCCTAAGAAAGCTGTGAACACAGAAAGCCCAGAGATACATAACCCATGAGGGTTACTTTGGAAAGCCTTCCCTAGCACACCAAGGAATCAAGTACCACCTTGTCTGAGGAGTGGCTACATAATCAAAGAATGGTTTGGGTCAAAAGGGGCCTTAAAGTTCCAACCCCCCTGCCATGGGCAGGGACACCTCCCACTACACCAGGTTGCTCAAAGCCCCATCCAACCTGGTCTTGAACTCTTTCAGCGATGGGGCATGTACAACCTCCCTGGGCAACCTGTTCCAGTGTCTCACCACCCTCATGGTGAAGAACCTCTTCCTAATTTCCAATCTAAATCTCCCCTCTTCCAGTTTGAAGCCATTACCCCTCATCCTATCACTACAAGCCTTTGTAAAAAGTCCCTCCCCAAGCTTTCTTAGGCCCCCTTCATATACCGGAAGGCCGCAATGAGGTCTCCCTGGAGCCTTCTCTTCTCCAGGCTGAACAACCCTCTCAGCTTGTCCTTGTAGGAGAGGTGTTCCAGCCCTCTGACCCTCTTCGTGGCCCTCATCTCTTCTTTTGCCTTAAAAAAAATGCTTTTACTACAGGTCAACTGGAGACCCCCCAGTGCTCTTTGGTCCTGCAATACACTAACACAGAAAGCCCCAACATCAGGCCCGAGTTCACAACAGTACTGATGTCATCATGTCTGTTTGTCCGTATTCTGCTGCCAGTTTCCAGCACCTCTGCACACTCCAATGTATTTTCCACGTTGCAATGCAGCAAAGTCCTATCAAAGCACCCTGGCAGCCAATACGTGAAAACGCGCCGTAGCTGCACATTGTCAGTGTCAGCATTTAAGAAATAGCGGTTTCTTACATAAGTGAAATTTGATAGACAGTGCTGAATCTCACGGCTGGCCCTGTTCGTACATCTCTCCTGCTGCCCCCGAGCCCCACCACTAAAAAGCACGTTCAACCTCTGGGGACCGGCGCACACGCTGGAGGCTCTAATCCCCCATCAGAACGCGCGTCTGATCTCCTGTTACCGCGGCAGAAAAACAAGTGCTTGAAGTTTTATGTTTTGCTCTGCCACGCTTCGTTTGTCACATGAAACAACGGCAATTACACTCTACTATTCTACTTACAGGGCTGTCAGCATTTCCACAGCAAAGCCTTCACTTCAGGGCTTCACAACACAGCCGTGAAATACTCCTTTTGCACTTGAGCTTGACATGCAAAGGTCTGGCTTCAGCCGAGGTTTCTCTGCCTGTTTGGTATTTTTGGGGGGAGTTGGGGTTTTTGTTGTTGGTCTGGCAGGGGAAGGGCTGCAGATGGGTGGATGGAATTAACTGCAGGGGCTGTTTGACTTACAAGAACATGCAAACAACAAAACCACTCAGCTCCACAGTTGGTTTCTGTCCAGCCCCCTAGCCAATGCCTCCCCCTGGTTTTGTACGTGCACAAGAATATGCACTTTTTTCTTTTTCTTCTTTTTTCTTTAAAGAGCTTTTTCTATCCTCTCCCTCCCTTCCAGACTGAGCCTTCTGTCCCTCAGCATCTAGTGCTAGCAAAGAGCACTGCCTTGACAAGCCTGGAGACTGAAAACATTCCACCTGCAAAAGCAACACCAGTAAGCTGAGCTCCAACACATGACCAATTCAGAACATCTCTGCCTTGATGAAGCGATCTCCACATCTTTCTCAGTAAGTCTCACAAGCCTTGCTCCCCGCCACCACTGCAGACTCATACCAGTTGCCTAACTGACCCTCTAGGAACCACTCCAAAACCAAACTGGTTTCATGCAATCCACCACAGACTCATTGCAACATTTCAAGGTGTTTCCAGCCAATGCTCAATTTGAAGCAGCCTTAATGGGGTGAAGGCATTCAGAGCTATTTTTGACCGCTGAACAAGACCTCACATTTTAAGCAATATAAAAAAAACCAAACCCAAAAAAACCACCAATGCCAGCCCACCAGAGCATCATCCTCTGCAACAAGAAGTTGCCAATTCTAGGCAATTTAATGTCAAGATAACCACTTTTAAGGACATCAAGGAATGATCCCCCACAACACAAATCATGACTGATGCACCTTGGCACGAGTGTGGCGAAGGTAGAAAGGTTTTGCCCAAAGGTTTTGAATCACTGAGTTATCGGAAGCATTGCATTACGTTTGCAAACCAGCATAAAAGTGGAGGTGGGATGGGGGTGTTCTTATGGCAATGCTGAGCCTCAGCTCTAACGGCTCTTCCAGGTGTCACTGGTTGCACAGGGGTGCGCACACATTTATTTAAAATGATCCAGGCTGAAAGAAGAGGGATCAAAACGTGGATGGTGCTGGAAGAAAAGGGAACGTGAGTAACCCAGGCTCCCTGCGGGCTCTTTCCGCACGCGCCAGCACACAGCGTGCGTGCGTTTGTCCATCTCTCCGCACAGCCTCTCTTGCCTGCACTCCCCTCCCGGCCTCCCCACCACGCTGGCTGCCTTCAGTCCCATTCCAGCTGTCAGGGCCGCATTCCTGACCCGGCAGCCCCAGCTGTCCGGGTGTTCATGCTGAATCCGCACTCTGCCGCCTTCTCCACGCACCTGCAGTGAGGCAGTCCCAGTGGGGCCACAAATACCGTTGCGCAGCCCCAGGGAAGTGGGTGGGGGGTTATTAAAAGCACCTCTGCTAGAAATCGTAGCCAGGGAACTAAAGACTGACAGCAGCGCACATCTGCAAGTGTCCCTACGGCCTGCAAAAGAGGACACCTAGAGGGTTAATTTCCTACCAGCTTCTGCAGCATGATATAGCCATCATTAAAAAATTACCTTCTGTTTCTTCACTTAACACCAGCCTGATCCTCCAATTTTTTCTTCCCCACCCCCACCCCAAGGTCCAGTTTCTTCTAAAATACTTCAGAGATGAGGAGAGGCACGTGTAACCTTATCAACCCTGGCTAAAGACATGGCAAACAGGAACTTCTCCTCCCGCTCAGCCATCATTCTTACCATAAAAGCGCCCCCGACTCAGATTTTCATGGGATTTCACAAAACCCTCAGAATATCTGAGCTTCAGAGATACAAACCTGGTGATGGGACAACGTCTGAAGTGTGTGTAAATTGTCCACCCTTGTCAGTGTTGTGAGGATGCTACTTTTACTTTGGTGTGGAGAATTCTTTTGTTGATGTAAGCAAAGTTTGTGAAGATTGCGTGATGGATGTATATTTTAAAAAAGAAAAAGCAACGTCAAACAGGCTTGCTGGCACACAAAGAGGCAATCCTGATTTATTCCAGACTAAGCATCTGCACATGGAGTCAATTGGACCAGGCGAGGCCTACGGGACACAGCAAAGAGATGATGCATCCTGTGTGGGCAGGCTTCAAAGAAGCTATACCTTGAGCCCTTGGGACCTGGAATTGTGCAGGATCACTTCTTCACAAGGAACAGATATTCCCCAATTTGCAGATGTGCATTACTTTTTTCATAAGGAAAGAGAGCAGGCAAGATACAAGACTTTATGTGGAGGGTGCTTCAGCCCTCCCACATTGGCAATTTGTCCATCGATTTCTTTCACTGTAATAGAAAAAGAAACCAAATCACCTTCTCCTGCACGGAGAACTATCTGTAAGAGAAGATTAAGAACATGTGAGGACTTGCAATGCTCCCCCATCAATCTGCCTCAACAGTGGAGATCAAAGGAAGCAACTTCTGACTTTCTGGCAGTTTTATACACTGGTCTCCTCCAAATCCATGCACAGGGCCTGAATATAGGCAAAGAAAGTGCTTCAGTGAGTAAGAAAAAAAAAAGTAAATACAGCTCCCTTGGGCAGTGTTTCAGTTACTCATATAAGGATTTGAAATCAAGCAGGAACAAACGGTTCTCTCAGTGTAAGGGTCACTGTTTATCATCGTTCATCATCACTTCCCAGATAGGAAAGGCTCTTTCCCTTCTGTTTCACCCAGGCTTTAGCACCCAAGAGAAGGCAAGAACGAGGAAAAGAGCCAAACAGGGATGTGGGCACAGGCTGGAAAGGCTGCTCCCTCTGCGGCTCTGGAAAGTCCCTCCCCACGGCCCTGGCCATGGAGCTGGGCCTGCTTCTAAATACAAACAGCTGATGGTTAAAAGTCCACAGCTTCGTGTCAGAGATGAGCATCCACTCCAAGGAAACCGTGGCAGCTGCGCATAACTCCTGCCTCCAGAGAAGTCAAACACACGGGCCATAACACAGCATTTCTGACACCAATACCACCGTGGTGAGGAGCTCCGTCCTAAATAACTTCCTGCTGAACTCTATAAACAATGCATACGTTCAAACTAAACTTGGCTACGGGGAAGAGGGACTGAAAGAGAGGGTGCAGAAAGCCTTCCTGCTGTGAACCCTGCCAAGGGGAACCACAGAAGGAAAGCCACATCTCAGCACTTCAAGAAAAGCACTATGTTGTAATCCCCTTCCCCTTCATTTCTTCTCACTGGAGCTTCTTTTTCGGAGGGAGAACTTGGTGGTTGACCTTGAGTACAAAAGTAGATACACACAAGCTAGAGCTATGCAGGATGAAGAAAAGCCTTTTGATCAGCCAGCCTGAGGTGTCACTCATAATTCATTTGTGGTTTCTTTATTCACACACAATACCCCATGCCAAATCAATGTATTCTTATCTTTCACCACTGATTTGCACAGCAGTTCTGTCCTAAAAGTCATCCCTACCTACCCAGCCCTCACTGCGACGAAGACAACCATGCAGGTGTTCTGGAGAAGGAGACAGCTGTAAGTAGTATATTTATGTCTCCAGGAAAGATTTAAAGAGACTCTCTGTATGTAAAAGCCTTGTATTTTTATGCCCAGATTCCTTACACGGAGCAGGTACCTGTCCCCTCCTCAGGAGGTCAGAGAGCTCACCTCTCCCAGTGCCTGAAGGCTCCTATTTGTAACACCCGAACCACTCCAGGAGTAGACACCTTCTCCCACGCATGCATCTCCCTAAGACTGCAATGATGCTCTGGGGAAAGTACATACTCACATCCTCAGGGGATTAGGAAATGGTTTTGTTTTAAGCCGATTAAAATTATATTTAAAAAAAACACTTATCAGCAATTTAAAAGATGCTAAGACTGGAATAACAGGACGGATGGAGCGAGTCCACAGCATTTATCACACAGACAACATCCCTACGGAAGGAGGCAGGTGGTAAAGAGATTAGTATTCAATCTTTCCCTAAACATTGGATTATTTAGTATTTGTTTCACAGTACTTGTGAGAAGTCTCAACAAACACGAAGGCCTCCTGCATTTACAGCAAGCAGCAACAAGTACAATCTATAACCAGCTGTACGAGAACTAGGTGGCAAAAAAATAGAAACACTGAGATAAAACATCTTGATCACGGTCATGCAACAAGCGAGCAGCAGAGCTGCGAATAACCTCACCTCCCTCACAAATTCCAGCAGCTATCAACTGCATGGACCATGCTGCACCACTGCTGTATCTCACTCCTGCTTGAGGCTAGAAACAACGTTTTCAAAGAATGCTTAAAAATGAATCAAAGGAAAGCATGAGAGTTTTCTTTCTTTCCCTAAACCAACCAGGATATACAGACAGAGCCACCCAACCTTCCGGCCCACCCCCAGCCACCACTCACTGCCTAGCTCTTGGCAATCTCCTCCTGCACTGCTCCCTGCCCTCTGCCCTGAGGAATAAGCTTCTTACAGAAGAGCCTTTATCATCATCTGCCCTTCATGCATCCTAGAATTAAGAAGCTCTTTGCATCTGTCAGTCAACACGCACATTGAGCACCCAAGAGATTTCTCCTGTCAGCCAGAAAGGAGACCATGTCCCCCAGGAGAAGTGATACACAGGAACACAGGCCAAAGATTGAGAAGACAAAGAGAACAGGACAAATACTGACTTCCATTGTCTCCTCAACAACCCTGCTGCCACCTCCTCCTGTTCCAGTACGGCTGGAAAGTCCTTCACCAGTAACACAGTGTTCCCGTCACTGCACCTGCTGCTCAGCCACTGGCACGGACAGCTCCAGCGAATCCACGTGTGCTCGCTCAGGTATGCACCACTGGGGCATCCTTCTGCTTCTAAGATGCAAACTGGTACTACAGGTGAGGCAACCATCACTCACCACAGCTACCCCTGATGTGGAACGTACTTTAGTCTTTTCCAAACAGTTAAAACTCCTTGCATGTTTATGGCCTAGTCCCAGCACCCCAAAGACTGGAATAACTTCTCCTGCAAGTCAGCAGCAAGAAACACCATCGATCCTACCTCACGCAGAGGAAACCACCGTTAGACAATAAACTGCACAGAGAGACAAAAGGTTATAAAGATAACTACAAAGCAATCATAAACAAACTCATTAAGTCATTCATTCAGCCCACTTTCCTTCTTTATGTACTCTGCCCTTAAATCACTTCGTCCTGTGATTTGTTTCCCTTTTCAGGGACTCTTCAGTTTCTTTTCCTGATGGGAACAAAGTCTGTAAACGAGAGGTACAGTAGTCCAACACAGTAAGGTGGCTTATTTGAGGAGTTTCTTAAACGTGAGTTAAAGAAAAAGGGAGCAGGCTGCCATCTAAGTGACAAAAATCCTAAAACAGGGAGAGGAACACTGGAAGATGAGGTCTCCTCTACCCTACATGGGTAACTGGTAGAATTAACAAATCTGAGACTAAGGAAGTAAAACCACACTCAGAGAAAGCAATTTTTCTCCCTAGGCTTAAAAACCCCTTTGTTTTTGTTAGCACCTAGCTCCTGCCATACTTCAAGAAAGCAAACCATTACAGAGACCACCAGTTCTTTACTGCCCTTGTTTAGCAGTTCAGGAGGCCCTAGATCGAGGCACACAACCAACTCCTTGTTGGAGGGTGACAGAGCACTAGAACGGGCTGCCCAGGGAGGTTGTGGTGTCTCCTTCTCTGGAAACCTTCACGACCCATCTGGATATGTTCCTGTGTGACCTTCCCCAGATGAACCTGTTTGGGCAGGGGGGTTGGACTAGATGATCGCTAGAGGTCCCTTCCAACCTCTACCACTCTGTGATTCCTGTTCCTTCCACACTTCACAAAGTACTTCTGGTTTCAGATGTTTAGTTCTTAGCAAAAATTGCTGCTGTAAAAAGCAGAACACACACACAAAAGAGAACTGGAAGAAGGCTGGAACTCCAGTCTTCACTAAGGAGATAATGCTCAAAACACATGATTTTCTGGTCAATAGCTTTAGATGCATTCACCTACTCACGAACATTTAGCAGAATCTGTCTTGGTGAGTAATAACTTTGAGCGACACACGTAGTTCAGAAATACCTGAACTACTTGTCCTAAGTACATTTCTACAGTTCAAACAAAGGATCTAAGAAGCAGACAAACACCCAAAGGGCAAGACTGAACAGCAAAGCAATGCTTAAAGAGTCAGCACATCCCTGTGGACTGTCATTTTCACCCTGCTCAGACTGTACTTCATGTCCTTCAGCAAAAAGACAGCTATAAAGTGTCTATGCAGCCTGTGCCCACTCCTCGCTGTGGTGCACTGGGAGCTAGGTACTGGACAACTGCTGGGTCCAAGCTTTGTTGTCATCCCTGCACAGGAACTGGCCCTGCGTGAAGCCACGCTGCAATTTCCACCACTGACCAGAGAAGAGGTGTTGGATGAAATGGAGCTGGTTGCCTGTCAGAGTTGTAAGAACACAACTGATGACTGAAGACTTAAAAAAACCCCAACAAACTATCAAAAGAAATGATTGTAGAGAATTGTTCGTGGAGCACTGAACCCTGAACATTTTCCCACTTGTCCACAATCTTGTCTCTCTTCTTCTAATTGTATCAATCTACATTACTTCTACTTGCAAATCTCACCTCTCTTATGTCCTTAGAACATCACAGGCTGATACCTGCAATAAAGCACTTTAGAGACAATATTGTGGAAGGATTTGTTTACAAATTCACCAAAGACAAAAAAGCACTTTGAGTGTAAAGATGGAATTAACACCAGCCACAAGCAAGACTACAACTGGCTGCTCGTTCTGCCAGTTCTGTAGAGGTCACTTCCTACATTTCTTTTGGGTGAGATAAACATCTATTAGTGACAGAAAGGACCACACAAACCCGCACAATCTGCTACAACAGCCAAGCTGACTGAGCAAGGACTTACACTAAACAATCTCATACGAAGAACCAGAAAGGTGCTTAGAAAGCACTGCCTGGGAGAAGTTCTACATGCACTTTGTGTGGTTCACAAGATGACAGCAGCATCCCAACGCAGCTGTGAAGCCACACAATGGCGTCACTTAAAAACACGGCTCCCTACAATGTGTCACAACATGATGACCAAGGCAACTAAAAGCTCTACAAGTATCCAGGCTACTTGCCTAGTAGCTTGAGGAGGGAAACAACTGCCAGAAGGAATTAAAAACTCTCTTGGAGTCACAAGAAACCAAGAGACTGTCACAGACCAAACTCCACAGCTTTGAGGGGCCAGGTCACTGCAAAGTGAATCCTGTGAGATTTCTGATCGATGTTCCACCACAAGAGAAAAGAGCTGAGCAACAACCAAGCAAGAAGCCAATGCCCGAGACCCAAGTACCTCACACTTTATGCTCTTCCCTGATGGCAATCGTATGGCATTTTGTTGTTGCTTTCAGCCACCTTCCCTAGCCTTTTCCACTGAAGATGGAACACCAGGAAGTCCTCTTGAATCAGGTCTAAGGAAGGGAAGCCCTGGTGCCACCCCTTTCTCCTATTTATACCAACAACACTACTGCAACAGTTCAAACATATTTTATATATAGCTCTGTGGCTTACTTCCAGGCAGAAGTAACTCAATGCTGGTGTACATATGTTTAGACCACAGCAATTGGAAAGAATGTCCCATAAACGCTGTTAACTCTGCTGCTCCACTGCGACCAGAACAGGCTCTACCACTGCAGAAATACAAGCTGTGTTAGGAAAATTTAAAAAAAAAACACCAAAGCAAAAAGTCATCCACCCACTAAGCAAGCCGCTCGCCACCTGCAAAGCACTGACAGGCTTCCACTACAGCCCCAGCAGATTTATAGCTCGAAGTTAACAGCCAGCTCCTATCACATCAAGACATAGTGTCTGCCTGCCAAGAGACCACATAGAGGTGACCAGAGTGTGGGCCAGCATAAGGGCAGACACATGATACATGGAGCATCTGCCAGTATCCACTTGCATTTTAAAGTAATCTTTCAAACTTAAGGGTTGGACAAGCAGAAGACAGTCAGATTTGCACAGCTCACTTTGCAAACTCTGCTTGTACTGGAAATATAAGTAGCGCTACCATATTTTAATGAGTCTGAATTCAGTCCAATGCCCATCAGCTCACACACTGAAAAGAAACAAGAAGGGCAAGGTGCGGGACCAGCATCCAGAATGGAATTCTCTTGGCACTGGTTGCAGGGACCTCAATGACATGTAGGTGAGAGCACAGGATACTGATCCCAGTGCTAGGCCTAGGTTTAAACATGGCCCCAGGTTAGCCAGATCCCAGGCAGCAGCCCACAGGGAGACACAGCATCTGCTGTATTCCCTCTCCTATAGGAGGATGCTCCGTCTACCATGTCAGACACCTACCAGGTGGTAACTACCATGGTTTTCACCAGATTGTCCTTCTCCTGGGCTGCAAAGACAGCTGTGCCAGTCTTCCCAGAATACATTAAAGCAACCTTTCATCACATTTTTCTCTTCAACAGCTGAATACTGAGTGGGGGGATTAACATGTTTAAAAAAATATATATGTATATAGCCTTGCCTTTTCTTATGTCTGAATCCAATGGGACTGGACTTTAAAGAGGGGGACAGCATAATCAACACTTCAGAAGTATCTGAAGAGGCACAGCATCTTTGGTTATGTGATGTGGAAAAGTTAATGACCACTATCTCAGGCCTCTGCAGAGACAGGAGTCTCTTGTCCTGAGGTATAAAATCCTGGCTTTTTCCTTGCATAAACCTGTTCATAACTTCAGGGATGAAACTGCCCTTCCTCAACGTGTCAGGTCAGCATCTTGTTTGGCTCAGAGGAGCCTCTGTCAGGGAGCATCTAGTTGGGGAGAAAAGAGGAAACCAAGTCCACATTTCAGGGATAACGGCAGGAATACAAAAGAAATACGGAATTTCTCTGGTTTACTGTTTATTTGAGGATGAGAAACAGGAAAAGAGAAACAATCTCTGTTCCAGGCTTCACAGGACTGGTTAGCAACATGCCTAGGGAACACAGATTAATGGACAAAATGCAGCTGAGCTGGTCAAAACAATATGATAAAGACAACTGCATGATATACATATAAGGCATGTACACACGTACAGCTGTGGGCACGAAATAAATCATCATCCGCAGACTCCGAGCCACAGAGACACTCATCTTTAAATCTACTGGGTGAAATGCAACTGCTCATGCTCACACTACCTTACACAAAATTCAGCACGCACTTAAGTATCCGCAGGAACGGTGCCAGAGTTTGCATTCAGGTTTTTTTTAAAACCCTTCAAGGTCATCACGACTGTAAAAATTACACGAAGAGCTGTGCAAGGCTTTGTGTACATTACAGCTGTAACACAGCACCAGTATCGCTTTATAAGCGGGGGAGAAGAGTGGGTTGTAACTTACTGTACCAACAGGCACACTAAGAAAAGTAACATACACTCACAACCAGAACAAATACGTTCTTCCTATTAAACACACACAGAAAAATAGAAACATTCTCCTACCACCATCCGTCCAGACCCCAGTGTTTAAGTATGCTCTACAATGCAAAATCCTGCTTGGCAGATGTTTACGGCACTTTCCTTTCTGAGGATGTAAGAAAAGCATCCAAATTAAATCAAACTAGAGAGCAGGAGGGCAGGAGCAGGGCAGAAGTACCCAGGCGGCAGAGCTAGACGTAAATCCCTCTTCCAGAGGGATGGCCACAGCACATAGGGAGCATTCCCTCTGCTGCCCAGAGACAAGGTCTCCTCCCCAGCCAGGGGAATCACCTGCTTTGACATTTCATAATGGATTTTGCTTCTAAGCCCTTCCTTCTGCCCTAACTGCTTCCGCAGCTTACGTAGATCACTGATGGTTTACAGTTCTGCCATCTCCTCAGCACAAGAGCTCCCCCGGCTCAGCTAATCCCAAACGTTACACGGACACACTTCAGGCCTATGACTCCCTTCCCGGCAGCCCAGGGCAGGAACTGTCCCGCAGCAGGAATACCAGCTCCGCTCTGCCCACAGAGTTCCACTATTCCTTATACAGCCTCCTCCCCTCCTCAGCCAGGGCTGCTAGCGAAGGCCGCCTTGCTCCTCCCAGTACAACAGGCCCCAAGTGCCAGAAAAAACTACCAGCAGAAAGGAGGAGTTTCTGCTGCCTGCCAACAAACCTTTAGGCAGTAGGTGATGAGTGCTCCCAATTGTTTTAAACCTCTGGAAAGCAGTGACAGCAAAACTAAATCCCTTATTGCAGCAAGCACTCTTCCCACAGGGCTCTCCACAGCAAGTAGTGTTTCTCCACCACTGGTGACCTCAGAGTTCCCTAGATGCCTTGTAAAATGCTTTTCTTTCACAAGCGGCAGATTTTCCAGCACTAAGAAGACCCATTCCCTCATTCCACCATTCCCTCAGCAGAGATGCAGAGCTGGAAGCTGCCCAGTGCATCTCATGCAACCATATCCTTTACCACAGAGGACAGTGTTATGGGTGTTCTCTTCCAGCCTTCCTGGTCAGCCTGCAACCTTGCTCACCAGAGCTCCACCACAAAGGACCTGACACTGTCTGTAGCCAACAATGCCTCCGAGCGTATTACATGGGGTTTGTCTAGACTGGAAGCTTGGCTTGCCTGTTTTTTTCCAAAACTTGTGTTCAGATTAACCAGCATGGGCTTACCCTTGGGTACAGTCTTTGGGAGGAGCCCCGGGGGAGTAGCACCCACAGGAGCCCTCTCAAACGCAGCAGCAGCCCTGATGCTGCATGGCCACCAGCTCCAGCCTTTGCTCTAGCCTGCCTCGCAGGAGGCCATCCATCAGCCTGCTGGCCTTTTCATTAACGGTGGTTGTTTACATTCAGGCACTCCTGGGCAGAGACGTTCATTCCAAGGATGTGGAGCAGCTCCGACGTACAGCAGAGATAGGCCAGGCGCTGTGTCTCCACCCCCACCACTGTGCTCTGTTTTCATAGTATCTAGGTTGGAAAAGACTTTCAAGACCATGTCCAACCATTAACCTAACTCTACCAAGTCCACTGCTAAACCATGTCCCTCAGCACCACATCTACATGACTTCTAAACATGTCTAGAGATGGTGACTCCACCACTCTCCTGTGAAGCCTGGTCCAGGGCTTGACAACCCTTTCAGTAAAGAAATTTTTCCTAATATCCAACATAGGAAGCGATAAAGTCTCCCCCAAGTCTCCTTTGCTTCAGGCTAAATAGCTCCAGTTCCCACAGCCACTCCTTGCAAGACTTGTGCTCTAGACCCTTCACCAGCTTCACTGCCCTTCTCTCAACCCACTCCAGCACCTCAATGTTCTTCTTGTAGTGAGAAGCCCAAAAGTGAGCACACTATTTGAGGCCACCAGTGCTGGGTACAGGGGGACAACCACTTCCCTAGTCCTGCTGGCCATGCTATTCCTGATCCAAGCCAGGATGCTGTTGGCCTTCTTTCGTTGATGGCTCCATCAAAAAAGTATTTACCAGGAGTCTTGGACATCCAAAAGCTTATTTGCAGCCCAACAACAGAAAGTGGGCCAAGAGCTCCACAAAGCAAGCGTCTACAAGGGTGATGTGGGAGACCCGCTCCTCCAGAAGTTACAGGCAAAACCACAGCCAAAGCAGTCGGCGGCAAGGCAGCTGAAAGAAGCCATCTCCAGCCCAGAGCACCCTCATCCTCGCCCAGTACCAGTTATTCACACTGCTGATCGCCTGTAAAATGCATCTCAACAGCTTAGCTCAGGAAGCCTGCAGAGACACGCAGCACAAACTGTGGATTACCAGGGAGGAAGATTATCCTCCCCACACAAGAGAAGGTGGAATCCCAATTCCAGCCTCAAAAGCAGCTCGGGCTTTTAGAAACAATCACCTCCATTGAAGCTTGCCACACGCTCATCAGAAATACTTGTTAATGCATTTCATTAAGAGCATTTTATGGCATCTTGTCTCTATTCCCCTCTACCATCACCCCCACAGCAGGTTTCAGGACACAGGCTGGACAAACACCCTCAGCTAGCCCTCACGGCTGGGCAAGATACACGGAACCATTTTTAGAGACTGTCTGACCATGATTCAGTCCAAAAAAAAAACCAAACAGGTGAGTAGGGACCAGATGAGCTTAAATGAAGCCAATCCCAAATTCATCCATTGCAGTTTATAATCAGCAAAGCTTCCGGACCCAGCTGCTCGAGAAGGATGACACCCCAAAGCAGGTTTGAAGCAACTGCACTTGGGACCACTCTATCTAGTCCAAAACCAGGAGATAAGCCAAACACAAGGAGTTAGATAGCTGTTTTAAAGCCCTGGATGCTGGGACGCTTTGCAGTAAGTAGATAAGCGTCCTGTCTGTTTTGTGTTGAGGGGAAAAAAGAGACAAGAGACAGGCTGAAGAGCGAAACACAGAACCCAAAACCATTAGCTTGCATTTAAAAAAAAAATACACACTCTGCTTCAAGGTTCACTCTACCTTTACACATTCCAGCAGCACAGAAGTGCTAGTTTGAAGCGTGAAAAACATCCCTCTTAGCCCAGACAAAGCTCTCGCAGAAAAGATACTAATATTGACACAATGTAACTGGCAAAAAGAAGTCGTTTTACTGGTATAGCCTGTTTCTTTGAGGGGCAGGATCATTCAACAAGACTCTTCTGATGCTGTGTCACCACTAAGGCGGCTTGTCATGGAAGCTCAGCTTGCAACTTGTTTCTAGCACATACAAGTGCTTAGCCTGGTATATGGCTATATGCTCTGGTATCCAGACCATGCCCAGTCTGGATACCTCTGACACCATCCCCATCCCCTTACGGTCCAGGTCTTGGCCCCACGGCACAGCCCTGGCTGAAGCACAGAGCACAGCAAGTTCTGAGCAGCAAGAGCAGCCACCAAACAAGGAGGCAGGTCTCGCTCACACCCCTTTCACCTCAGTCCTACTCCATGCTTCAGCAACTCCAGCATCTAGATTGCATTAGGGACTGTGTAAGGAACTCAGGCTCTCTTGGCGCAAAGTCCTGGGCTGAGCAATGGTGCTTTTTTTGGGGTTTTTTTTGCAAATGAAAGCATCCCTAGTACAAACAAGACTTCAAAGACAAGCAGCCCCTTCTGCGCTACTCAAAGGTGAGCAATCAGTTTCAAAGCCCTTGGGAGAGCTCAAAGGCTACCAGTGTGGAGCACAGGAGAGGTAGCTAACACTTCAGTGGTGGCACTTCAAACAACAGCCTCTCTGTGCCGGACCTGCCTGTTGACAGGGAAGCGTTTCAGAACAGGCAGCACTGCTCTTCACAGTGCCTACATGGGAGAAAAACACAAGCAGAGAACTTCACAAGTCTCTAACCTTGAATCTGTTGACACTACCATAAAGTTGCTTTCTTCTTCTTTGAGAAGCTCCTCCATCTGCCTGCCCTCAAGCCACTTGTTAATGTTGTGACTCTGTACCACTGTGCAATCTCAAATGATCCACTTTCTTCCAGAGAAAGGAGTCTCTCTGGATCCACAATGAGGGACATTTCAGCCTAACTATGCAAAGTGTTTGGGAGACGCAGAAATTCAAGAACCACCAGTATAAGGAAGGAATGTCATTGTTCAAATTCCACCAGGTAAGAAATCTCATATTAGTTGTTAAATCACATTAACCTTCTTGACCAACAGTGGAAGTTAATGCTGTATTTGAGAGAACAAGTGGGACTGGCTTTTACTGCTGTTGACTTGGAACCACCAAATACAACAGCGGTTCATAGGCTTTTCTAAAGTACTATTTTCAACCAGTCTCCCCAGAATAACAAATAGCAGCACTGGTCTCCTGGGACACCAGCAACATGACAAGACTTATCGAGGTTTCCACCACTCTACTTCATATGCTGCTTAATCTGCTTGAGCCTGTTGGAAAGTCATCATCATCAGAGCTACTGAAATCATCGGTGACAATGGAACCAAGTCAGTATTTGTAACAGCGCAGTTCAAGGACTTCGAAGCAAACACTCCTAAATGAACATGCAGTCCTCGCATGGGAGAGGTGAGAAACATCCCTGGTAATCTGCAAGAGGCTGGGCTTTGTGGCTAAGTCTAAGATTTGGCCTCAGAGGACCAGGATTCATTTTCTAGGTCTGCCTCAGACATCCTGTGGGAGGTGGAAGCCATGTCTGTATAGGAAAAGCATGTCCCATTCCCTCCAACACCTTTTTCTTTTTAATCCTGCAGCTCCTCTGGGCTGGGTCTACTTTATCACATCTGTCCAATGATTACCAAAGCAAGATCAAGATGAGATGCTCCTGCAGCCTTTGGTCATACAAATACTAGCAGCGACTTGCCTTTGCACTAATATTTTTGAAGACCACACGGCGCAGATCCGCTGCTGGTTACAACAGCCAGAGGCCTCAGCTGTATTTTCCTCGCACAACAGGCAGACACGCCGAGGGCATGGCTAAGCAGGGCTATGCTGAAAGGAAACAGTGGATTTTCTGAATTGCAGTAGGCGCCCTTTGGTGGGTACAGTCTCAGCAGAGCCTGCAGGGCTTCAGGCACAGTGACCAGCCCACGGCTGCAGCTGGAAACCAGAGCAGAGAGCACGTCACAACCCTGCTACGTATGTATGAGAGCCCTGAGAAACTTCCAGCTCTGCAGAGGCAGGTACCTCAGACACAAACAGAAGCCTGCAGTGACTGAAACCGGGCTTGGTGCTAGTTAACTATTCAGACCTTTGCTGAGATCACTCAGTGCTAATATCAGGGCTCCATTCTGCTAAGCACTGGTTGGGTGCCATGGAAGCACACCACTCCCTGCCCCAAACATCAAGACACAAGACCTTAAAAAAATCCAAAGCCTAGCTGGTACATGGTGTTTGCTTTCACTCTCACAGAGAAAACTGCACCAAGGTTAATTCAGCAACTCCTCCCTAAGATCTGATCAACAAGAAGCAGAATATCTACTCAAATCTACCAGGCCAACAAAGCGCTGACCACCACTTTCTCAGGTGGAAACAGAGGTAATGCCCAGCAGTTGCTTTCCACTAGACACAGAGGAGTGTGAAACAATATACAAGGCAGTTTGTAGGCACTTGCAGACCCTTGATGACACAGAAGCAGATAGTGATCCAGCCTGGCCTGACTCCCAACCATCACTTCGACTGTTCTGCTCTCCTGAAACAAATGAAACGATAAACCACCGGCAGTACCAAGCATGCAGCTAGTTAAACAGATGGACCCTTCCCAGGAGGTCTCTTTCCACTGTGTATGTATGCCTTTCTCCACCAGCCCTCCCTGCACCATAGTGAACAACAGCTCTGACCAGCAAGCAGCCAAGGTACCACCTGCCACACCTCTGACCAGCCCTGACCTCTGCCATCTTACCGCCACAGCCAGGTCTTTGGCAAAATGTGCCATGCTTCATGCAGAACAACAGCCCACGAGCAGAAAGGGGTTGTCCATCTGATGTGTACGGCTTATCCAGTACAGCAGGGACAGAGTAAAACCTTCTTACGACTCTTTCCAGCCAGGTTAGCTAAGTCCCACGTGCCTTCTCAGAATACCCAGCTCATCTGAAGGAGCTGAAGAACAACATGCAAGGCAAGACCTCAGCAGGTCTAAAAGACCACCTAGGTAAGCAGCGTATGACCACTGAGGGCAAGCAAGAACCATTGAAACCCACTAGGCAAATGACATTGACCGCACCCCAGCAGTTAGCACTCCATTGCTCCCCCCTGCCATGGAGAGGACTCCCGGCTGTCTTTCATGGTAAAGACAGCACATTATTTAGGGTGGATCTTCCCAGAAATCTCTCAAGATCAGCAAAAAGGATCACAGTGGTCCCCGGATACAGTTGCAGGCTACAAAACCAAACATGCTGAATCGTTATATGCTTTTATATCCACTGTACTTCAAGAACCAAAAGTAACTGGTGCTGCAGTCCGCCAGCAGAAGAACTTTGGCTTTGATGTGCTCTGTGGCTGTAAGTCAGATCTTACACTTGTGTTTGGCCCCAGTTCAGGCCAGGAGAGCTCGCCAGATCACCCTGTAATTTCAGGACAAGGCATAACATCCACAGAGCGAAGAAGGGAACAAGGAAAACTCATGTGTGCCGCTGTTAACAATCACAGGGTCATCTTGAACACCATGTATTTGAGGATGGAGCAGAGGGGACCAGCGCAGCTCAGTAGGGAAGGATTCCACCCCTGAGCTATGACAATCCCAGTTGTTCCATTGACTCTATCCACAGATACAGACATGCCGCTGAGATGCAGGTCTGGCTATGGAGAAGATAACCACCCCTTGTCCTGTGCTTTAAGTGACACTGCTATAAAGCTGACCAGAGACAGACACGAAATCCCTTCTATCTCTGGACAGCAGCCCCTAAGCTGTTGAAGCAATTGGGTGTGTTCGGACCTGAGCGGTGCAGAGCTGTGTCAGAGATCCCCAGCCACCAACCGGGCCGAGCATCATTCATAGATGTTGAAGCAGAACAGGCATGGCAGCAGAAGGCCAGACCAGGGTCAGAAGCATCCTCTCAACTGTGCCACTGGCTGCACTGGCCCCACAGCAAGTGAGCTGAGCACTGCTCAGACCCCAGTGGAGTAGAGAAGGGGAATAGGGCAACACTGCACAGAACAACTCCTCAAAAGCACCGTCAGTATGAAAAGGACCCTTCCAAATCCTGCCAAGACAAAAGCTTATGATGGCATCAGACAGGCTGCTCAGCCCTGCATCCAGCTCCCAGGGAAGTGTTGCCCACCAGGAACCCAGCAGGCTCTGCTGCTGCAGGACCAAGCTCTTCTCAAAGACTTACGAAGAGTCCTGCTCTGCAACAAGCCTCAGCTGCACCTTAAACCATTTAATAAGAGGTGATGATTTTTGAAGCATTTATATCAGTAAATCAAACTTCTGTGTTTTTTGGTTCTGTTCCCGTTCAGGTTCAGCAGCTCTCAGCTAATCCGGTTAAGACTGGTAGTGGTCTAAATTGATTCATGTTGGAAACTACAATATTTTCAAACAAAAAGGGCTGTGTACTGAAGGCAGGAAGCTATAGCCAGGCCAGAACCATCACTCCGCTCTCCTGCATCCAGGACAGCTTGTGGTCCTAGCTGAGCCCTGCAGCTTCTCAGGGAATTGAGGAGCTGGAGAACTGCATTGGGAACGGGAGGGAAATGACAAGGCATGAGGGGTGTCAAGCTTTCATGAACCTGTTTCCCTCTTAAATCTTGGCCTGCTCACCGGCAGGACACAGAGGCATGTGTTCATGTTTCTGCTGCCCTAACCAGGCTGATGGGAGCCCAGAAGCTGCTCTGGGCCTCACCAAAGGACAGGAATCCCTGTCCCACCAGAAGCAATTTAGTCAGGGCTCATTCTCAGAACAAAAGCTCTCTAAAAGAGAAAGCCACCCAGTCTAACTCAGCATCATGGAGTGGGAGCAGGCGCTCCAGATGCACATGCTCGCCCCACACTTGGTGGGGGGGAGAGAGACCACAATACAACAGTCCCTCTGCGAACGACTTCCTGCTGACGAATGTCAGGGTTTAGTCAAAGTGCTCTTTTAAACCAGCAACTTGAAATATTTCTGGCATAGAAAAAGCAGGAGCGATCAAAGAAACAAGCAGCAAATTCCAAATGTGTTGCTTTGACTCACCGGCTCACCCTTTCACAGAAAAGCCTGTAGCAGGTTTTGTAGCAATTTTTTTCTACACTGACATTCATAATCTGGTTTGACGGACGATACCCCAACACGCACCCCCTAAAATAGGCACAGCTACACCAGTGAAAGAGATGTTCATATTTACAAGAGTAGAGCTTAGCAATATGAACAGCCCCTGCAGGAACTGTACCTGCTCAGGTACATTCATGCTGTGAGCAGAGAGAGATTTGTGCAGCCAAGCTGCAAGGTACTACAGCAACCAGGACATTTTAGCCATGGGAGATGGCTCAACCCTTAGCTTCCCCACCATCCTCCCAGTGCCACTCACTCTGGGTGATGGATGCTGCTTCCAAGGCACTTGGTGCCCAGCTTTTAACTCTGTGTCTCTACTGGAATCACAAGCACAGTGACCAGATGCAGGACTGGGTTCCTGGTAGGGCTAGTAATCCTCCAGAAATTGAATGCAGGCCAACCGACTTATCTGAGGGAATTCTAGCTTGCAGCCACCACACTGATGTGTTACAATCCTAACAATCAACAGGCCTAGACTTAAGTCCACTGCACTCTAGGTCTGTATTGGCCAGAAAGCTGGAGAGTACAGAAGTGGATTCAAGTCATGAAGATCAGAAGACAGACAAAAAAAAAAACCTAAATACAGAGCTAGTCAGGCAGCAATCAAAACCAGGACTGCCACAAAACAAAAGTTGTTTTCCAAAAGCAGTCACAAAACCGAACGCTACATCATTTGTCAACAAGCTTTACTTAACGAGCTCCTGCTCCTTCCCCTTACTTTGTGGGTTTTTTTTAAATATCGATGATTATGTATTGGTTCCTTAGTTTTACTCCCACAGAGATCTGGAGCTTAGTTTTACTCCTCTAGACATCTTCTGGAGCTGTACAGTAAAACCACGCATTAATTGCAGGCAAGAAATAAGTCCTAATAAAAGTCACAAAACAAGTTCTGTCTTGTAGAGCTCCCAAGTAACACACAGCTTGTCCAGCACAACCCTCACGCAAAATATCTCCACTTACCCACACTCCCCCTTCCAGAGCCATGCACAAACAGATCTCTGCAGAGCCAGCCTCCCACAGCCTGCCCACATCCAGCCCAGCACCACACAGCTGCCTCACTGAAAGGAGCCCATTTTCACAGGGCTTCTCTTCAGCAGGACGAACAGCCCAAGGGGTCTGTTCCTAACCACCGAGACAACCTGGCAGGCCTCACGCTGCCCAAGGGTTGCTGAGGAAAGAGCAGGGACACGTTCCACTGGAGGGGAAAATCATAGCTCCTGGAAATGAAGGCAGGGCCACTGAGGGTGCTTGTCCATCTGAAATTGAGCGGTTGGTTGCAATAAAAGCCACAGGGCTGTTGAGGGCTTGCTCTTCACCTGCATCTGCACGTATAAAGCACAGTTTCACCTTTCAGACACTAACCTAGGGCACCAGTCCTGCTCCATCCTATGTAACCAAGCAGCATTCAGCAGAGATGACCAGCCAACGCTACCAGCTTCATAAGACCTTCCATACTTCCATGCGCCTAGAGTCACATGCATCTCTTGGAGCAGCTATTTCTTAAAAAGTCCAAGAGACAAAGATGCCTGAACTAAGCTTCCCTGCAGGTCAGCAAAGATCCTTCAGAAGCAACGGATCTGATGCTCAACTTCAGTCCCAAGGGATTTACATTCACACTGAACATCAGAGAGGATCTGTTTCCTGCTATTTTAGAAGAGTAGAACTGCTTCTCACCTTGGAAGGCAGAGGAGCGCACACACAGCAGAGGGAGCATCTCCACAGATGTCCAACATACGTCACTTCTTTGGTAAGGGGCTCACTCCTCTTTGGCTCACCAACTCCAGCTGTCCCACCAAAGGTAGGCCATAACTCATTTGAAGCAAATTCAGAGCAGATCACTTTAGGAAACCAACAGCAGCACCTAACTCACTCCTCATCATATCAAATTGGTTCTACCAGCATACTCCTCCACAGTTCCTTTGCATCTCACTGATTAACTGCTCTTACTAGTAAGATACACAAAATTCAGCCCTCAAACCCTAATTTGATGCTGTGGAATGAACCCATGATATCCCCAGGGGATTAGCCAGCCCTGGCTGCACACTGGGAGACAGCACAAGGGATACAATCGAGCTCTTCCAAAAGGCACGTGCAAGGAGAATAAAACAAAACAGGTGCCAGAGAATACTGGGGGTACGTAGCAGGTCCCAGCTCTGAGAAGAGTGTGCAGACCTCAGCTCCTATTCACAGCCAGAGTCCAACACCCCCTGTGCATGGCGGTACAGGTAGCTTTCGGCTCTTTCGACAAAGGTCTAATGCAGACCAACAAACTGCTCTTCAGCAACAGCTACAGAGCCCATTTCACTCGCAGGCTGCATTAAATGCAGCGCATGCACACACAGGCACACATGGAGGTCATGCACAAACACCAAGGACCCACCTCTAGCCAACTTTGAGGAAGCCAAGCAGGTTTTTCTCTTGCTTGGCCAGAGAATATTGTGTTCCTTGGTATTAAATACCCACCTCAGGGAAACTCCAACCCGTGCTGGAGTTCTGAGGACAGGATTTCATGCTGGGGACAGACCATTTAGTCAAGCTGTCATTCATTTCCCCTGAAGTTTTACACACACTTTTACACATACTCTGCACTACAAGAGAGAAATTCTGAAGCACTACTATTTTGAGACAAATGAATGTTCTTTGCAGTCATGGGTTAAAAGCATTTCTTATTTATTAACAAGTCTTCACACAAGGGGAGGGATTAAGCTTTCTATTTATGGAGCGAGAGAAGAGAGCCACGCAAAGGCAGAGCGATTTGCCCAGGGTTACAAGTGAATCAGTGGCAGGGACAGAGCGAGGTGCCCTGACTCACAGGCACCTGCTCTCAGCACATGGCAATGCCACCCAGCTCCTCTTCTCCCTGCAGCCAGGGTTAAGTCATCTTCATCTCCTCATGACACCAGCCAATTCCCAATGAGTGACTGCCTGACAGGAATTCTGCACGGCACCAAGAAGAATGATGGATTTTTCAGGGAGAAGCAATTATACCCCAGACAAGACATCCCCAAAGGAAGAGGGTCTGAGGCGCACAGAGGAACACAGAAGAAAGCACATCCAAACCTCTGGAATGCAGACCCAATCTGTACAGTCACCTCCGAGACACATCTCATATCCTCCATCTTTCACACCATCTCACCCTTCCCCACATGCTCACAGAACATTCCTTTGCAGGGCTGAGAGCAATTGCTTACACAGAACAGGTCTTTGTGTATTGCTAGCTGCCAGTAACGCAGCTTAGCAGTTGGAAACATGGAGGAAGAGGCAGCATTATATTCCTCCTGTCAGTCATCCGTAACAACTCCACTCACCACAGGGTGGGAAATCCCAAAAAGCTCTCTGATACGGGCTGGGTACGTACCACACAAGCAAAAAGAGTGTGTTTCAGAAGAGGGGCCCGGGCTTTAAGCAAGGATCTGCAGCACTGTAAAGATCCCAACTCAAAGACAGACTGCAGTCACGAATCAGTTGCTCCGCATCACTCCACAGTGACACCAGGTCTCCCAAAGTGGTATTGTAAGCACAGAATGGACCTTAGGCAACAAAGTTAAAGCACGCTGGCCACGCCACCCTGCACTCACCTTGCTGCCTATATCTTCACGCTTGTTCCCGGGCTTGCTTCTCCTCAGCTTAATGGAAGGCGAGCGAAGCAGATTTTTGATCCGGCTTGTTATTGTAGACCCTTCGACCGACATCATCTCCAGGTGCCAAGAGGGTATTCACCCCCCACACAAACTATGCCTGGGGAATGAGCCCAGGTTTGAGGCAGAAATACTGATGTGCTCAGCTTCGCTCACAGTCGTTCACATCTCTCTCAGTGATTCTGGTCAGGAGCTCCACTCCTGTTACACTGCAGAGCTATTCACAGAGGCTGGCAGACTTTCTTTTTGCAGATTCCAGAGGATCAAATCAGCAGTAATCTAAACTGAAAGATGCACCCGCCGGTCAGTACGACATTCGCAACAGATTCTAGCCTCATTCTTTGCAAGAAATGCCAAACGCAAGAGTTTATGATAAGGCCAGGTGCAGCATGACTTATTTTCAGAGGCTTCCACAAAAATTATCATCCTTTTAGTACCCATTAGCGCACCCAAACCCATTCCCAGATCCAAAATGTAGATGTTTTACACTTTGGCATCATCTCACGACAAAGCCCCGAATTCCCACAATTGGAGCCCATTAACGGGATCCATCCAGCCCCCCGCTTCTGCTCCATACCCATCCATCCCACCTTCGGCTTCGTGGTCTGGGAAGCACAATGCCGTGCGCAGTTGTTAAACACCCAGTCGCCGGAGCACACCGAGAATAAATACAAGGGAGTTTTTAACTCGCAAATTTAGCTCTGCTGTAAGCACACGCACATATATGTACGTGATATATATGCATATAGCGGGTGATATCTGGTAATAAAGGCATATATTTCACATCCCTGCACCCCCCGTTGATAAAGGGGGTCGGGGAGGAACCGTAACTGCTGCCAACGGTCGCAGACCCCGGCCCGAATCTTCACCGTTCCCGGAGCCCCGGCAGTGGCCGGGAGGGGAGAGGGATCCAGTTAAAGCCCGCAGTAAATTATCCTCCCGGCTTCCGCGCAAAATGGGGGCGGGGGGAAGAGAGAGCGAGGGAAGGGGGGAGAGAGGAGAGGAGAGAAGAGAAGAGGAAGAGGGGAAGGTCCGAGCCAGCACAACCGCCAGCCCCGCTCCCCGCGGCGGCAGCGCGGCGGGGACGCGCCTCCTCCCCCCGGCCCAGCCTCCCCCGCCGGCTTCAGCCTCCCCTACCTGGCTCCCAGGAGCGGCGAGGC
>VZZY01018540.1:322876-342756 GCA_013400335.1 Eurystomus gularis | reverse complement strand
CGGCCGCTCGCCCGGCCGCGCTACGGCGGCCCGCGCGGGTCAAACCGCGGCGCGGAGCTGGCGAGCGGCGGAGGGAGACGGGAAGGGCTGGCGGAGGGATCGTGGCGGATCCCCACCGTTAACGGGTGTGGGGAGGCTGAGCCCCGGGGCTCTGTCCCGGGGGAAGCTGGAAGCACGTCTCCCGCCCAAGAGACAAGCGGCACCGGAGCGGCCTTACCACACGCAGCAGGGCTGTGGCACCCGTGGGGTCTCCAGGCCTTGAGGGCAGCAGTGCTGAGAGTGCTTCTGATGATGAGAGTCTGTATTTATGGAGGGGAACAAGCTGGGCAGCTGTCTTACTGCCTTAACTGGCATGATGCACATCTTCTAACACTATACACCTGGTGTTTGGATCCTTCACTGGGGCAGTCACAGAGCTAGCTGGTGAGGGAGCTGCTGGCAAAGCCAAACCCATAGCAGCTGAGCTGGGCGTTTCTAGATGACCACAGCCCCCCAGTGGCATGGTAGGACTCCACTGTGTAGGTTCCTACCTATGATGAGGTCCTGGATCCCCTTCTCCCCTCAGCTCTCCAAAGTTTTTGCAAGGAGCCTGGCAGCCTGCTGTCACATCACAATCACTGGGTATAGGGGTTGGAAGGGACCTCTCAACAGCATCGAGTCCAACCTCCTTGCCAGAGCAGGTTCACCTAGAGCAGGTTGCACAGGAACATGTCCAGGAGGGTGGGCTAATTCCTGTTTCCAGGTGGGGACAGATGGCTGCCCCACCATGCCATGTACTAACCACGGGAGAGGAGGTGGGGAGGCAGATTTTGCAAGCCACCAAGCCTGAATTGCTGTCAAAGGGGGTACATTTAGGAAGTAGCGCTCTCTCTAAGAGTTCAAAGAGACTGTATGTGTCCACGCTGGCCTAACACACATCTCCCCACCAAAGCCTTAAAGGGGAGAAAATGAGCCAGCATTTCTTAGGGTGGAAAGTTCCTGCTAGCACCCCCTTCCTTAACATGTTCTGCCATTTATTGCCATCTACCCTCTGTCCTTGGAGCATCTTTTTGACTCCCTGCTTCCTATTGTGGGTGCCCTCCCACCTTTCCCATCTTTGGTGGCTGTCCCATCTTCAAACCCAGATTATTCCTAGCAATTGGAGATGATTGTTCCCCCAAAAATACAGCCCGTGAAGTTCAGGCACAGATTTGGTGTGACAGATGATCCACATGGGCTTCGGTCTTCTCCTTAACGGTGCCCACTGTGGCCAGCACACTGCCAGCTTCATGTCTTGTGACTGTGAACCTGCACCACCTGAATTTCAGGAAAAGCTTGTTTGCATTCAAAGTGAGATTCTGAGCAGGCACAAGGGCTTGCAGGGCTAGGATCTTAAGGCTTAACTGGTCAGAAACCTGCACATCTTCCAGTATCTGAAGGGGACCTACAAGAACGCTGGAAAGGGACTTACTACAAGGGCTTGTAGTGATGGGATGAGGGGTAATGGCTTCAAACTGGAAAAGGGGAGATTTAGATGAGATGTAAGGAAGAAGTTTTTCACACTGAGAGTGGTGAGACACTGGAACAGATTGCCCGGGGAGATTGTAGATGCTCCATCCCTGGAGGTGTTCAAGGCCAGGTTGGACAGGGCTTTGAGCAACCTGGTCTAGTGGGAGGTGTCCCTGCCATGGCAGGGGGTTGGAACTAGATGATCTTTAAGATCCCTTCCAACCCAAACCATTCTATGTATCGATGAAAACACCCAGAGTCATAACTCATCTTTCTACTTTCAATCAGCTCCAATCATGCCTCAGTAACCTGCAGGAAGTGAATTTAAAATGTCCACTTCTGACCTTTGTTAGGATTTAGTTTTGATACACAGGTGCCATAGAGAAATGCAGGGTTGTTGCTGTGTCAAAAAGTCACAAGGTTCCAGGAACTGGGACTTTCTGAAAAATACCAAATTTTGTGAGACCTACAATGAAATTTCCAGGGTTGGTAATGGTGCAATATATTTTAAAAACAAAAGTAATTGAAGTCCATGAGAGCTAGGAATATAAGTATAGAATCAGAATCATTTAGATATCTTGACTTTCAGCCCCAGGCATGGCCTGCAACCCAAGAGATGGCACTTAAGAAAAAGATTCTTCTAGAAAATGTCAGTGTTGTCCGTTCCTACCAACCCTATTGTCCTATTGCAGAATAACAGTGCCCTGTTGCTACGGGTGAGGAGAAATTCATGAAGGAAACCAGAGCTGCTGCTGCTGCAAAAATAAAATCCCTCTTCTGTGAAGATTTACACCTGTGCTTAGTTTCATCCAGCCTGTCAGTTCTGGTGAGTGGAACTACTCAGGCTAGACATCGAGTTGGAAATGTGCACCAGCCTGTACAGGACTGGGACCTGGCACTGCACAGAAGGCGGGTGGGCAAGAGATGGTTTCTAGTTCTTACATTTCTGCCGTTCAACAGTAAAACATCAGAGTCATCACATTTGGGGGGAACACGCACACATTTGAGAAAGAGCTGAGGGATGTCTTTGGAAACAAGGGCCAGCTGAGATGTTTGCTTGGGAGATGCTGTTTCAATGCAGCCAGCGTTGTTCCTCTTTTGTTGAAAGCTGAGCACAGCACAATGTGATTTGTGATTTCAATTCTTTGTGTCTGTGAAGCGATGGAAGAGACAGGCTTGGTCTGAAACATCCGTGGGCTTCTAAATTTCGTGAAAAGGAACTGGGACAGGGAGCGGCTGTTTCTGGTTTTCTGACTAAAGCCTACTATCTTTCTGGTTATTTTTTAAGCAGGATGAAATATCAGAGTTTCTTCAGTTCATCCTGAAGAGAAGGATCTCGCCAGTGATTTTTAAAGACACGTTATCTATAGTTTTATTAATACAAACACTCGCTCTTTTATTTGATCCTATTGATGCAAAAGGAAAACAAGCAGGAATCACGGAATGCATTCGGTTGGAAGGGACCTTCCAAGGTCATCTAGCCCAAGCCCCCTGCAGTCAGCAGGGACATCTCTTACTAGATCAGGTTGCTCAGAGCCCCATCAAGCCTGACCTTGAACGTCTCTAGGGATGGGGCCTCCACCACCTCTCCGGGCAACCTATTTCAGTGTTCCACCACCCTCATAATAAAGAACTTCTTCCTAATGTCTAATCTAAATCTGCCCCTCTCTAGTTTAAAACCTTTGCCCCTCATCCTATTGCTACAAGCCCTTGTAAACAGTCCCTCCCAGCTTTCTTGTAGGCATCCTTCAAATAATGGAAGACATGCAGGTTTCTGATCAGTCAATCACCAGCTTGCTCTCAGTATTACAGTACAAGTCTTACCACACCCCTGTTTCATCATTAGAAGGGCCTGTTTCTCCAGTCGTGATATCAAACTTAGGCATGGTTAGTGCAAAACCCTTGCACCAACTCAACAGCTGCTAGAGCTTTAGCTGGAGTGAAAGTGGAGTAGTCAATTCTAACCTGCATGGCTTCCTGTTCTCTCAGTCCTGTCCTCAGATAAGTACCAAATAACTTGAAATGAAGCGAAATGAACTTCTATTCTTCATCAAGTGGCATGTCTAGAAGCAATCAGTAAAGCCCGCTGCTCCATGATGTGGCTCCTGATGTTGCTCTTGCCCATGGTGTCCAAAATAAGTTCCCCCATGGCAGCAGCAGTCAAGCTGGTAGTCTGCTGGCCGGTCATTTGCTGCCTCTTCCGTTACATGTGTGGCTTGTGATGGTGTGTGTGCTTCTCACTGTGCTCGCACACCCCACTGACCACTGTTGTTCCTTTTGTGGTGCTGTTACTGTCTTCTCACTATTGCTCACCTTCCTTTACCTCAGCACAAGGCTTGACTCTTGCATTATGTTCCTGTAGGACCCATCTCCACTGGGAGGCACCTTGACTGAGTTCAGTTAATCAACCAAAGGCCCCAGGATTTTCAGCTTCACTCCAGAGGTCACGAGTTCTTCCTTGCCAGGAAGGACAAGGTACGATGAATAAATTACATAATTTTCCTGTGGCATTTCTGCCCACTGGTCTTGAATCATGTGTTCTTCAAGTAGTCTTCTGAGGAAGGCCGTAAATAATGAGAGAGAGCAGATGCCTCAATAAATAAAATGCCATATTTTTGAGCTTTAGGTAATAAAGTATCAGAAGATCCTTTTCTCTGTTGCAGAAATCCTCTGTGCTTTCCCAAGAAATAGCATCTTGCAAATAATCCCATAATTTTCCTGCAGGGCTCCAAGCAAAAGTGACAATTTAGATGTGATTTTAAACAAAATGATTTTCCTAGTCAAAAATGTCACGATAAAAAGAACATGTAAAAAAAAGACACAAAGCAACGGAACAGAAGTGCTACACGAGCCCTCTCAGTGTGATATTAAAACCTTTCCTTGAACTTGTTCTCCTGACACACAAAGCTCTCCTCACCACCTGCAGCCAGGCAGGGAGC
Source organism: Eurystomus gularis (assembly GCA_013400335.1). Taxonomy (NCBI): domain Eukaryota; kingdom Metazoa; phylum Chordata; class Aves; order Coraciiformes; family Coraciidae; genus Eurystomus; species Eurystomus gularis. The sequence continues at coordinate 338,329 of VZZY01018540.1, read as the reverse complement.
ATGAGGTGACGGTGCCAGCCGTGCTGATATGAGGGCAGCTGAGATCCCATCACCGGATCTGCTGAGTGCTGCCCAAGCACTATGTGATGGGGGCAGCGAGGTGCTCTGTGCCTCTGAAACCCCAACTTGTTGATACCACACTACAGCCACAACCCAGGCTGGAGACTTGATCAGCTTAGTTTTGCCATTTTTAAATTGATTTCTTAGTTGGGGAATCAGAGAAGTATAGAATCGTTTCAGTTGGAAAAGACCTCCAAGTCCCCTGCTAAACCGTGGCCCTCTGCACCACATCTACACAGCTTTTAAACACGTCCAGAGATGGTGACTCCACCACTGCCCTGGGCAGCCTGTTGCAGGGCTTGATAGCCCTTTCTGTGAAGAAACTTTTCCTAATGTCCAACCTAAACATCCCCTGGCACAACTTGAGGCTGTTTCCTCTTGTCCTGTCACTTGTCACTTGTGAGAAGAGACCAGCACCCACCTCTCTATACAAACTTTTCAGAGTTGTCGAGCGTGAGGAGGTGTCCCCTGAGCCTCCTTTTCTCCAGGCTAAATAGCCCCAGTTCCTTCAGCTGCTCCTTATAAGACTTGTGCTCTAGACACTTTACTAGCTTTGTTGCCCTTCTCTGGGCCCAAAGAGAAACAGATTTGAGGAAGGATTTCATTTTTTTAGATGTTCCAGAGCTTACCTGCTCTCCTGGTACAAGAGGGAGCTCCAAACTGGAAGCTCTGGCAGCCAGCATGAGCAATTGAGGCCAGTTCAGAGACCAGGTGAGTTAGTCAGGGATCAGCATCACACTCATGCAGATTCAGAGCTTCTGGACAGCTTAGAGCATGGGTTGAACTCACTCATGTGTGTCTTCAAAACTAGTGGGGACAGACATTTTGCTCCACACCGTCATTGGCACTCTCCTGAGCAGCTTCCAGGCCAAGCGAAGAGCAGAGAACAGGTTTTTCCCACAAGCTGTGAAAACCTGTGGAAGAAGAGCATTCAGTCTTCTTCTGTAGGAGTTGTCTACCCTTCTACCTCCAAAGGACCATGACACTGCTTTCCAGTTAGGCTCACAGCTATTGTTGTAGCCTCATGGGATGTTGATTAAGCAGGGCCATAAAGCCTTTTTCCACCTGTTGACTTGTTGTTAGAACAGTGAACAGCAGGCCCTCAGGTGGGGAGAGAGGGTGGAGGAGGAAAGATAAACAGCTTTGGTCTAGTCCAGAATAAAAATAACTCTATGAGAAATTAGGTAGGTAATTTTATTATTAACCTCTTAATTACATATGAGTTTGCCCTGGCAGAATGCGCTGAGGATTCTTTGCAGGACACTCAAAGGTCTCCAAAGCTCCATGTACAGCATGTCAGGTGATGAGGTCCAACCAGAGTTTGTTGGTTTTGTTGACTTGTTTTTCCCCAGTGAGCTTTATCCCTTCCTCTCTCTCTCCTTTATTGCCACAGCTACAAGGGTTAAGCAGAATGAGTTTCTGAAAATTGTTTCCAACCATAGCTTGGGGCTTTTTATCAGGCTCCTGGTACCTGACTTGAAATGTTTAGGTTCCAGCAGTTACACAGGACCTTTTCTTCATGTGTTCCTGTGGAAAAGTCATGGAGATGGTTCATGCTGCATCCAGAGAGAATATGCATATGTCACAGATCCCAGCTGAGCTTTAAAAAAAGCAAAAATATACATGCATGGATGCCGTTCAACTGCTGCCAGGAAATGGTGCTGATAGAGAGAAAGCCTGGGGAGTGTGAACAAAATGTCGAGTGTAGAAAGCTCAACTGAAGATAGGAAGATGCTTCTTAGAAAAGGCTTGTGCCCACCAGGGATGAGTATTTTCTGTCTGGGTATTTGTCCTTCTGACAAAAGGACAATATCAAGTCAAGTGTTAGGTCAGGGCTGGCCACTAGACAAGTGACAGAGGCTCTCTGTTAACCCCTCTCCATTCCTAAAGGGGAAGAGAAAAGGAGTAAGGGAGAGAGACCTATGGCTTGGAAAAGAAAATTAAAACAGCTTTAATGAAAATAATAACAATTATATGAAATATATATGAATATATACAAAACCAATATGGAACCCAACCTTCCTGAGGGCAACTACATCACCATCACCACTGATGCAGTGGAGCAGGCACTGGGGAAGTCCCAGCCTGGACTCAGCAGCAGATGGGAACTGGATTCAGGAGCTGGATCCAGGAACACATGGATCAGGATCAAAGGCAGAATGGACAGAGTCCTCCCTGAACACTGGCCATTGAAGAAGAGGCTTGACCCTCTTAATCCCTCAGCTTTATACTGAATATGCTGTACATGGGCTGGAATCCCTCCTTGGTCAGTTTAGGGTCACCTCTCCTGGCTGCTTCTCCGCACAGGTGTGACCTTTTACTTTCTGCATCCCCAACATGATACAAGATCTATCAGTGACCTTGGTCTGCACAGGAGGAAGTATAAGCAAGAACCTTTCTGCACACACCAACCCTTGGCCGTGAGTGTAAACATGGAGCGTTATCACTGCTGGAAGCAGAGACTGTCTGTGAAAATCTGCTGTTAACGTCAGAAAGTGCCGTTACTGAGAAGAGACCGAGCTGAAAAGTAAAATCACTGAACAGAATCGGTTCTGTTCTGACTCAAACCAGGACAGGTGCACAAATGTACTTGGAACTCCCAAGCACAGCTACACTCATATTTTTTTCTGAATTGGAAGAACATGCCCTAAACTGAAGGAGAAAAATTACAAATCCATTTAAATCTTGGCTCTGCTATTCTACCAGGTTAACTCCTCCACTCATGCCTCACTCCTGTATTCCAAGGGATCCACAAAATCCATGCCCTCATTTAAAACTATTTTTAAGGTAATTAGCGAAGTGCGTCCATGGGTCCATCAGCTGTCAAACTGAGGCCATGTTCTGACTCACCTGGTGCCTGGGACACGTGCGCATCCGGTGTGCCGTGAGGTATGCTTCCAAGTGTGTGGTGACACGGCAGATGGGATTGATAAAAATAAATCCAGGCCAGCTGATGGAAGCCTGGAGGAATGGCTGCAGGACTTCCCACAGCCACCTCAGGCAGCATATGTTGTGAACAGTCCTCACAAGAGCTTCATCAGCACCGGGATGCCGCGGGTGAGGACAAGCCTCCCCGAGGGAGATGCCGCAGACTCAGCTACTTCTCTTCCAGCTTCTCAGCTAGTGCAGCACCACGTGTGAAGTTATCCCTGCTGGCTGTGGCCTGGCTCACACACGTGTGTGTTAGCCAGCTTGTGAAGGGAGGTCAATTATGGTATGACCCTATTAGATTCTCACCAGAAGTAGGACCTGTCTGTGTTCATTTTTCAGTGGCAGGTGATCAGAATATGATGTGGTAGATGCTGAATGTAAGCGTGTTGTATCTCCTGCTGTCTCCATGGAGGCTATGAGAGAGGACACACAGCAAGAACTGAGACAAAGCTCAGCCTGGACACTGTGTCCCATGGACACCATCACAACTTTGGCTGGTCAGACAAGCCGTGACATGTTATCCAGGCTACTCCACAGGGGGTTTCTTGAAGCTTAGATCTGAGCCTGGTCTGATTTACCTGCAGGACCAAGTGGTTTGACAGTCTCAAAGGCCCACAGTGGAGCTCCAATCCTGCATGAACTCTGTTTTTGAGAGTAGTTAGCTGGGACCTTAGATGTGAGTAGAGACAAGAACAGCAGCATGCAGCTAGGAGAGGGCTGTCTCTCATGTCTCTCTGACTGGCCAGGTGCCAGGCCTGGCAGGCACACCGAGATTGGATGCTGGCTATGGAGGTCCCTACTTGCAAGGGGAGTCCAGAGCTGAAAACCACATGATAGGAAAGCATTTGACTGAGCTGGTACTTAAATAAGGGATGCCAAATCCTTGTTCCCTTTTGTAGGAGTTATTTGTGTTCCATTGTTCTCCTTAATTACTGCTCTCTGGAAATATGAAGCACAGTATGAATCGTTGAACTCTGCAAGGAACGATAAAGGTTTCCCTGAGAGCAGTCACTTTATACCTTTCCCAGTTTTGGGCCCATGAACATTTTGCTGTGAGGGGAGGTGCGGACACCTACACACTTCATCCTGCTGGCAGTGGGTTTAGGGGGTTTGTGAAAGGTACTAGAGAACAGCTACCTTCCACAGACCTTTTAAAAGTCCTCACAAGGGCTCGCTGAGCAGAGGTTGACAGCTGCTGCCTTACTGCTCCGAGATCACCCAAGGGCCTGTTCCTGTAGAAAGGTTGGGTTAGGCTGGGCCAGGTGAGGTTAGGGAGCGCTCCTTACCGTTACACAGGCACAGAAAAAGATCGTGAGCAATGTTTTCCAGCATGTGCCTACGCAACTGATTGTCCTGTCCTCCCTCTGGCAGCACAAGCGAGCGCGCACAAACCGCAGCATTTTCACGCCAGAGCTGTTCTGCCTGGAAATCGGGGAGCTGTTATTTTCCAGGTCTGCCCTGAGGCTCAGGGAAGAGGTCTTGGAGCTTCCTGCAGAGCTAAACGTCACACGGGAACGACATCTCTGCATCACTTGGATGATCCCGGGATGTTCTGATGTGTTTGGGCTGGCTCTGCACAGACCGCACGGACGGCACTTGGGCTGGCCCTGGCCCAGGGACCTGAGAGGAGAGAGGCATGCAAGCCCCTCTAGTGCTGAGCTACGCCTTCCCCACCCCAGCCTGTCCAGCCTCCCCTTCCCTCCCTGAGACTATGTAGGTCACTGCTGACATTGTTTTCCTCTGAGTCCTGCCTGCTCCTGGTCTACCACTTTGTTCACAATTAGCCCGTACTTTTGTAATTGACCTAAATAAGCCTGTTTGTTTCATTCTCCTTCATCCCATGCCTTATGTTTCCAGAGAGCAGTAATTGAGGAGAACAATGCAGCACGAACGTCTTCTGCAAGCCCAAAGCAGGCAGTGCCCTGGCCAGAGTTAGTCTTGCTCTTGGTGATCCTCAGCAAGCTGACAGTGTAGACCAGAACTCAGCCAGCTTTGGATTTTGTCCTGAGAAGAAGACGGCATGACAGATGTTACAGCTTGAATGTGCTGTACAGCTCTCTGGCCTCCACAGATGCCTTTTATTATTACTACCATTAGCAAAACTAAAGAGCTACAGCAAAACTGTAAGTGAGCAAGTGGAAATGAAAGTCCCTCTTGATGACAAGTGATGTCAAAGTGTTACATTACAAGCCATGAAATCCACCCATTTATATCAGTTTTCGCAGCTGCGATGTCTCCTGCAATCACACTTAGCACGCTGATGATATTCTAAATTTCCTCTCATGTTATGACCCTGCTCTTCCCATTAGGGCTCAAGTATGAGCGTTGGTAAATCAAATCCAACGGAGCATGCAAGTTCCATCTCTTTCTCTCATGTTGTTGAGCCACGCTCAGCTGGCCAGGTTTCAAGCACTGCCTTTTGCCTCAGTTTCCCCGTCTGTTCTCATGAAGTCCTGCCTGGAAGGTGAACGTTCCTTTTACTTGCTCTGCTTTTTTCCTATCGCAACCTTTAAAGGAAAAACAAACGTCAAAACAAAACCTGGCAAGAGAGTTTTTTCCAAAACTTCCTGCTGTGGCTCAGACCCTCCCACAGAGATGTTCTGCTGCTTCCCACTGCAGTGCCCACCTCCATGCCCCGTCCTGCAGGCAGGGCTGTGTCGGGGTCTCTACGTTGGGTTGGTACCAAGGTCAGTACAGAGGCCCCCAGGGATTGGTACGGAGCCTGTAGCGGAGGGTTGGCATCCCTGAGTGCCAAGCTCCATCCTCTCACCTCAGAGATGATGAAATGAGGCACGGGCTCTGAAATTCAAACTACATTTCCTGCTGTTTGGAAACCGAGTATCAGAAATGCTACCACTGCATCTATTTGTGTTTTTCCAGACCCGTTGCTGGCACCCTGCCCAGCCCTACCTGGAAGGAAGTGGTTTATGCCAGTCCCTTTGCTTGTGCTTGGTTCTCTAGAGAGGCTGGCTGAGAGGACTTTGCTAGGTACCTGAGGCAAAGCACGGCTGTCTCAGAAGAGATTCTGGCCACGAAGCAGAGCTGCAGCATGGAGACAGGCACAAAAAAAAAAGCTGTGGCACTTGGCTGGCATTTTCCAGTAAGCCTAAATTTGGTACCCAACTGCATTTCCATGGGAAGCAGGGCAACAAATCACCACAAACCCCTTGTAAAATCCCCGTCAGTGCAACCCTTGGCTCCTTGACATAGACTTTGAGAGCCAGGTTTCCTTCTTCCTGTGTAACACACCTTGGCTTGCAGAATTCACCACACAGAATGAAATCTGATCTTTCCACTACCCCTAGCAACCACGAATCAATTAAACAGGACAAACCTTGGGACAGCAGTTGCCCTCAGGACATGGCACGCTAAATACGATACAAGTAGCAGAAGAGTGAAACACAAAACTCCTGAAACAGTCCTGTCAAAAAAGAGTCGGCAAATGGATGCCCGTCAGGACAAGGACACAAGTACACGTGCTCTCCTTTCTTTAGGCCACGTATGGGTGCGCTTGTTCCCATTGCTAATGTGCAAATATTGTTCCGACTAGAGATGCTTTCCTAAAGCAGTGCCAGCGTGGGCAGAAAACAAGTATCAAAGACAAGAAAACAGCCAGTTAGTCACCTGGCAAGATGACTGACCAAAAGAGATGGAAATAGAAATGCACAGCCAGACCTTAAGTTCATGGGGAAATTCTCCAGATGTCATGGTGGTGAGCATGGCATCAAAAACCTCGGCAGATAAGAGAATGCAAGATAGCGGTGCGGCCTGTGCTAGTACATTCGTGAGCAGTGGAGCGAAGTGCAATGACTCTCCAGGTAGAGAAAGACATCAAAGTGGAAGGGAAATTCCTTTTCTGGGTAGACTCAAAGTGGTGAAAAATAGAGAGCACAGCAAATAAATATAAAAGACACAGCAAACCCAAATTATTATTCCCAGAATGACTGGAACTAGGAAGGCTGGTAGCAACAGCCTAGAAACATTATCTAGGGAGGTGGCGCCATCTCCATCCCTTGAGGTTTTTAAGTCCTGACTGTAAAAAGCCCTCAGAAACTTGGTTTGATCTCATGGCTGACCCTGCTCTAAGCAGGAGGCCGGACTACAGATTTCCAGAGATCCCTTCCCACCTGAATTCTCCTGTCATCCTACGAGCACCTATGATTTGGCATACAGATGAGACAACTACTCACGTTGCCATGACAACAAACTGGGTTTATGCTGGTGTTGCAGCTTCCTGCAAAGAGGAGAGCACATGCTTCCCTGAGGAGAATGTTCACAAAACCCAGTGAGATTTATAGCACTAGACTCACTCGAGCTTTGCTTTCAAGCTGATGAAAGAATTAACAGGTTATCGGCTTGTTACACACTTCATTTCTGTGTCTGTTTCCTTTTTTTTTTTTTTTCTTAAGATAGCGGGGAGAAAATTACATGCAGTCTTGCAAAAAGAAGATAATTACATGCTCCCCCTTGGGGAGACAACTGAAAGGGCTTCAGCTCATATTCCCAGCGCTGGGGGGAAGGCAGCCAGTCAGCAGCCCGGGCCGGCTGCATGTGGCTCCTTGCAGCCAACCCAGTGCTGTAAAACACTCCTTCAACATCCAGCCTTGTCGTCCTTCTAAGTGAAAACACGTGAAGCAAAACGTTGCCAACGCCTCGCTCAGATACCGCAACCGAAATCACAACTGCGGTAATCGGGAGTTGAAAGCAGGCGAGTTTGAGGCAGCGGCGCTCCCGCGGCACCACGTCACCCACGCAGCAAGCAGCACCGGGGAGCCCACCGCCTGTGTGGGTTTTGTGACTCCCGTGAGGAGCGTTGGGCCACGGTGCCCTGCTCTGAAGCACCTACATCCTGCGTCGGGGACACACGAGCCTACCACCACAGCTTCTGCCCTGGCAAACACCCATTGAGGAGCTTGGAGACATGGGAGTGCTGGGTCCTGAGCACGGCGCAGCTGCAGCGATGGCTCCCAGTCCAGCCATGGCGAGGGCTCTGCGGCCTCATGCCGTCCCCGCCTCACGCCCTGGTGCCGGCTGTGCACGGAGCAGCTCTGGAGATGAAGAAGAGCTTGGCTTCCTGCACGCTTCCCACTTGCACTGCCTGTCTCCCAGCCAGAGCCAGGGATCCAGCCCCCTGGGACCTACCTTCAGCCAGGAATAACTTCTGACTTGAGGCAATTTTAGTAGGTCACCGAAGCCGCTGGCTTTTCCCTTTGGCAGTTGTGCCGCTCTTCCTAGCCCTGCGAAAATCAAGTTTTCTTTCAAACATGAATGTGCCCCTTGTAAGCTGATCTGCAATATAATTATTTTCTCCCTTGCTCAGCAAAGTTTGCGAAACTGGACATTTTCCCCATCAAAGTCAGACAATGAGGCCTTGTCTATGCTGGAGCACAGTAGTAAACAGTTCCCGCTGTGGCTGCCATCCGTTCAGCTCGCCTGGCGGGAGCCGTTTATGAACATTTCTTCCTGGAGGCTAAGCCTCCCGGTTCAAGCTGACTGCCCCGTATGTCAGAGCCACAAAACATTTGTGAGATGAGATTCTGCAGGAAGACTCTATTATTTTTTTTTTTGCCACAAACATTCAAAACTCGCGGAAGACAATGTAAAGCTTTGCAAAGCGGTCACGAGCTGGAAGTCTGCTTGAGCCATTTTCTAAAACCAAAGAGTCATTGTAACCTAGAAGTGAGAGCACTGCCTGAGCGGCAGGAGTTAATCATTGGTGTTGCAAAAGATTCGCAGGCACCTCCTTTTTCTGTCATGCATTTGCAGCCAGTCACCTTAACACAAGTTCTAACATGGTCACATCAGAGCTACATCGTTTTAAAAAAGCTTCAGGACAACTGGAGCAGGAAGATCCTATCTCTGTGTCATCCGTCTCCTCTATGGAAGCATTCACACATCTGAGCTTTGCTGAAGCTTGGCCCATCGACATTTTTGCAGCCCCATAATCTGTCCTAGGTCCCCAGAGATGGTCTAGCAGCTGTCAGAGGGCCCCACCACCACCTCCCACATGCCCCAACCCCAGCGAAGTCCGGCCAGGCCAGCACCTGCTCCTCACCTTGCATCTGAGGGGCACATTCTGTGGGGGCTGCCCACCAGCCCCCCACCCGCTCCTGCGTGGGGCTGCCTGGGCAGGAAGGACCTTCTCTGGGCCCTGCTGCCTTTACAAGGGCGAGCACACAGAGCGTGGCTCCAGCCAGGACCCAGAGGGACACTAATGGTTTATTGCATTGTGCTTTACTCCAGCTGCACAAGGTTGTCCATGTCCAGCGTGTCTCAGAAAGAAGGCATAACACCAGCTTAGTGCATTTTCAAAGCTCAGGCTTAGGCAGGGATGGACAAAGGTGTCTAACCAAGAGCTGTACCTCCATTGTGGAACAGGCCAAGGGCTCACAGCTGAGGACAGTGCAGCTTTCTCCATGCTAAGCAGCTCCTGCAGGAAGGGGCATCTTCTGCTGCTCTTTACCCCACCAGCACCAGGCTTCATTCCGTGCTGAAACACACCAGACACCTGCTCACCACTGGCTTTTTTCCTTTGGGAGAAAAGCAGCTCAGCAAGGAATTCCAGCACCCCTTCAGAAACGTTATCGCTGGTTTAGGACACCTCAGGGTGGAAGATGTAGCGTGAATAGAAGAGCCCAACTGGCAAGCTCTCAGTCACGCAGAGGACGGGCACGCCGAGGGGAAGCAGAGGGCTTGCCACGGTACTGCTGTCCAGCCGGGCTCCGAGTGCCCAGACACAAGCGGAGGGGTGCGAGGTGGGCGTCTGCTGATTGCAGGGTAAGGCACGACAGGCGTCACCTGAAGGAGACCAGGACATAGCTGGGCAGATACAGAATCCGTAGGAGGCTGGTGCTGTGGATCCACGGGTTGCAGCTTACTGGCTAACAGGAGCTCCACTCACCAGGACCGGCAGGGCTCTGCTGTAGTGCTCTCATGCTCAGACGCTGCCCCAGCCCTGCTCTCAGAAGAGAACACCCAGCGTTTGCTTGGCAAATGACTTGGAGGCGAATGTATCCATGGGCCTGGGCTTTGAGGTGCTGCTGCACGTGTAGCACAGCAGGCCAGGGTGGAGTGTGAGAATCGACAGGGTCCGAGCCCCTTTTCCTTATGGGGAACTCAGAGGTCCAGGCCTGAGCTGGCAGAAGGACTGATGGAAGAAAGGAAGAAAGAGGAGCACGTGCCCCTCAGGCCACGAGCAGCTTGTGCAGCTCCTACACAGGGGTGTGACACACAGGGCACCATGGAAGTAGCAAGGGATGGGTGGTGCACAAGTTGGCAACAACTTCCGCAGTTGTTTCTGCCAAACTACTTCATCACCTCCAGCGCAGACTCACCCTTCTCCTCTTGCTGCTGCAGGAAGTCCTGGCCAGGCGTTGATCTGGACGCTACAGGGGCACGTGCTGCTGCAACAGCCGTTCTCAGCTCTTCCGAGGAACAACTGTGTGCCGTCCTAAAAACACCTGTAAAGCTGTTGCTGTCCTGCTCATGGACTTCCTGTTAATCAGAACAATCAAGCAGATATAAATCAAACAAGTCTTGATCATATTTTCACGCTGCAGAAGGTCCAGGGGAATCGTGGGGGTGTCACCAGTTACCCAGTCCCCGTGGGCTGAAAACACTTGGTGCTATTCCAGAAACCAGTGAGCTTTCGTCACACGTTCATCCTCCCATTTAGTTTTTTCTGTAGATTGGAACCTGCACAATTTAAACTCTGGTTGGTTATTTTACTTTTATTTCTAATAACAATCACAGATGACTGGATTCCAAAGTCCGAGGATCCAAAATCCATTTCCCAGGTCCTGCGGCACCTCGGAAGCGTGCAGCATTTTCTATCCCTGCAGGGCTCAGGGGAGCCCACTGCTCCGTAAGCTGTGCAGACCCACGCCAGCCTCCAGGCCTCACCCAAAAGCCTTGTGCCCGTCAGCCCCCCACGCTGGAGAAACCACCTTGTGGTGTCTGCTGCCTGGCGATGGCCACAGCCCTGCCCCAGCAAGCCCCAGGCTTGGCCAGAGAGCAACAGGCAAGTTGTTTCCTACGGCTGTCGCTGAAGGAGTTAACCACAAATGAAAACCACTCAAAAGGACACAGGGCTGATGTTTGTGTCTCTTTTTTTAGCAGCTATTTCATTGCCTGGGTTTGGCCCAGGAGGCACCGCGGGCTGCAGCGATTGCAGGGGCACCGCTCCGCGTTGGACAGGGGAATGACAGGGATCCCGAGGCCAGCGCTGGCCACAGAGGAGCAAGGAAGCAAAAACACCATGCAGAAAAGCTCGTCTCCTCCTCCCCAGAGCTGGTCTGTGGCCAGGCAGGCACAGCTGCCCTTGCTGACCCCTGCTTCCCATCCACGTCTCACATCCTGCTGGGACTTGCTACTTGGTTGTCACGCTGAGAACCAAGAAGCAAAGGCTGCACACTGCTTGTTAGACACTCACCTCTGGGTTCAAGTCCCTCAGCTTCGATTTCCAGCACCTGCTTTTCACTGGAGAAGAGCCACAGCCAACAGCTATAACCTTGAGGAACCATAGTCCTGGACACAGACAGTCCTACGAAAAAGCAGGGAACCCTCCCGAGAGCAAGGTGAGCCAGGTAAGGGAACACTGCTAAAGCAAGCAGAGGTCTTCACTTGTGCTTTGGATCACGGGAATCTTGCTGTTAAGGAGCTGGGGATGGGGGAGTGTTCATGGGCACACTAAAGCAGGTTGGACATCCCAGGCTGGTGGGGGTGGCTGCATAAGTGGGTCACTGAGAGACAGCTAGAAGTCCTGGAGATCTCACTGGTGTAAGGACATGCTCATGCTGATGAGCATGCTGGAGGTTGCACAGATGCAAACGGCTTTCCAGCTGCTTGAAACGCTGCAGAGGCTGGTTGTGCTGGCCCAGGTAGCTGGTGAGAAGGACAGGCTGCAACTTTTCATCAGAAAAGACTGTCTGACCAGTGGAGACTCCAAATCTTTCAAGGGGTACAATTCTGTTTCAAAATGAAGAGTACAGGTTAGGGGTTGACCTGCTGGAAAGTAGCTCCATCCAGAAGAACCTGGGATTCCTGGGGGACAAGTTAACCACGAGCCAGGAGCGTGCTCTTGTGGCCAAGGCGGCCAGCGGTGTCCTGGAGTACATTGAGTGTGACCAGCAGGTGGAGAGATTCTCCTCCCTGCCTACTCTGCTCTGGTGAGGCCACCTCTGGAGATTCTGTGTCCAGGTCTGGGCTTCCCAGTTTGAGAGAGACAAGGAGCTACTGGAGAGAGTCCAACAGAGGCTACAAGGATGATTAAGGGACTGGAACATCTCTGTTATGAGGAAAGGCTGAGAGCCCTGGGGCTGCTTAGCCTGGAGAAGACTGAGAGGGGATCTGATCAATGCTTACCAGGGGTGAAGTGGATCGGGCCAGACTCTTTCCAGTGGAGCCCAGTGATAGAATGAGGGGCAACGGACACAAAGTGGAGCACAGAAGTTCCATCTCAACATAAGGAGAAACTGCTGTGAGGCTGATGGAGTCCTGCAACAGGCTGCCCAGAGAGGTTGTGGAGTCTCCTTCCCTGGAGAGAGATTCAAAACCCACCTGGATGTGTTCCTGTGTAACCTGCTCTACGTGAACCTGCTTTGGGAGGGCAATTGGACTAGATGATCTCCAAAGGTCCCTTCCAACTCCTATCAGTCTGTGATTTGGTGAAGAGGAGGGACCTCCAAAAGCTGTCACCCCATCCCCCTAGGCCTCCAAGTCGCAAGAGACTGAAAAACACAATGCCGGAAAACACAAGTCCCCAGCACCGGCCCTCACAGGACTCTACTGACAGGTCCTTTCCGTACCTTACACTTACGTTCTTTTCTATTCCAAGTAACTTTACCCCTTAAAACGAAGGGTCACAGGATGAGGCCTTGCTGAAGGGCTTCATCAGAAGTTTTTAGAAGTGCATTATCTGAGCATGCCACCCATTTTTACTCAGTCTCTCCTCTGAGATCTGATCCTCCCCTTTAAAAACAAAACAACCCCCCCCCCAAACTCCATGACATCCCTTCTCCAGTCCATCACCCTCATGCATAATTGTTCTCTTCATTGCATTTTCTTCTCTCAGGGCTGTAAGTCAAACCTGCTCTTCTGCAGATGTTTGCTACTTTAAAATCCAAACCGAATTATTTCGCAGATGTGTTACCTTCCGTTTCGTGGCTGTGGAAGCGATAGATGGTGACTTGTTACGGGCCTTTTCTCTATTTCTTCTAAAAAAGCGTCTCCTCTGACAGTTGGCTTGAAGACTTCCGCCCCGTTCCCATGAAGACAGCGGCATCGTACCGCTTCTCTACGATACAACGATCACCCTACGCTTGGGGCTGGGCAGGGAGACTGGAGGGTGATTTTATGGGGATTTAATCTTCAACTCTTGGGAGTTTTTCCTTCTTTTTATGCTACAATCAAATTTTAACCCCACTGGCTTCTTGCTGAAGATGCATTTGGGTGAAAATAAAGGCCCTTCAATACCCTTTCTGTGTTTAGCAAGTCAAAACCCCTTTCTACAACCAGTAACCTTTCCTGCATGCTGCTCAGGACTGAAGGGAGAACCTCCTCCAAGTTGTCCAATGACTTGAACCAAGCCCCGGATGTTTGTGTTGCTCAAACCCTGCCTTGGAGCTTATGTGTGGTCATCTGCTCAGGTCCAGCTCCACGTGTCCCCACCAGCAGGCCACCACGTTGCTTCCGCTCACGTTCCCTCCCTGGAATAAACTTTCAAAGCCAGTTTCTAGTCCTTCTCAATTGGTTTTATTTTAGTTTTAAACTTTGTCCCTCACATACAGTTATTTCCGAGTCCTGTACTGTTAGATTTCTACAAAAATATCCATTTTTCAAAAGCAGAAAAGAGGGAAAGATATATTTTAATATATAAAAGGAAAAAAAGCTAAATCTGACATTTCATTATATTCTTAAAAACATTCCAGTCTATTTACAGATGTGTAAAAAACAAAGAAAATCTCCGGGTCTCTTGGTCTAGTGAGAACACGCGCCTTGCAGGGGTTTCCTTTGTTCTCCTGATTCTCTACTCTTCGCGCTACGTGTCATATTCTTGCATTATTGCCTCAAAAGACAGCATACGTCAGGGTTTAAAGGTTTGTTCCAAACCAACGGAAGCTTAAGGGAAGAGCGAAAAAAAAGAGTTGTCTTAAGTTCATGGCAAAATGTTAAGCCGCAGACATGAGACGGTGGAACAAGGAGAGCAAAACCAAAGAGCATTTTCAACGTGCTTTGTTGCCTGGTAGAACCCATCGTAGATCCTTCTCTGCACCAACCTGCCAGTTTTTGCAACCAAATTTGGGGTCTGTTCTTAATTTAGAAATTGTGTCGGGGAACCAAAAAAATTTTTGCTGTCATCTTTCCACGGCCCGTTTTTATGGCAGCACAATTCCTGACTGCCCGGTGCCGAACAGCAAATACATCCACGCATTTCTCATTACCTTGGTAACGGACAAAACATCCTTGAAGTACATTTATTTTAGATAATATTGGAATGGTTTTCACGTGACACCTTTCTCTGTCCCACAGGAGCGTGTGCAAAGTACGGCTACTTCTAACAAGTTTCCAGTTCTGATTAGCACGTGAATCTCTCATTAAAATCAGCCATCGGGAACTGTGGAGGGATGGGGTGCGGATAGAAAGGTCAGCAATCGGGGATTCCAAAGGAATCACGGGGATTCCAAAGGAATCACGGGGATTCCAAAGGAACCACGGGGATTCCAAAGGAATCACGGGGATTCCTTCGCTGCTCCGCGTGCAGGAGGAAGGAAATCTACTGACAAAACCAAGTGCCATAGGTTAAAAAAAAAAAATTAACAACTTCAGCCTATGAGAAACGCACAGAACCAGACTCTCAGTTACGTAAACTTACGTCTGATGTAATTCTACTGAACTGATTTAGTTACTCCAGATTTCCACTGGCTTAAAAAGAAGGTTAAAATTCTGTAATAAAAAGCAACGTATATCGAAACGGTTATTCACATCGTCAAGTGCCTTCTCTACGGCGTTCAGTGACAACCTTAAGACTCTCGTGCTGACCTAGACTCTCTTTTCCAAACCGCTAATCCAGGACTCGTAGCAAATATTAAAATCATTAATATGCACAAGGCAATAAGGAATTAGAGGGAACGGCTTTAAACCACCATTTTGCCGGGTGAAGAACCTTTTTGACATAGCCTCTGGAGTAACTTTACACGCACCAAGCTTGAAGGGCTTCTCTCCTCTGCAATGTCATGTAAAATCATTAAAAAAAAGATGAGGAAACACCCCAGGGACACGAGTGAGCCCTAGGAGGGGTCTAACGTAGACACAGATCCCCCAGATGCAGCTCGTGGGACAGGGTGCGTGGCTGCACTGCTCCCTGACCGCGGAGGAACACGGCTCTCAGCACCCACACCACCCCAGCGCTCAAAAGATGGAACTCCTGCGTGACTGCACCAGAGGTGGGGGATTTGGAGGGGG